>CM038682.1:417617675-417885978 GCA_021605205.1 Aegilops longissima | reverse complement strand
GAGAGAGAGAGAGCGATTGAACTCCTCCAAGCCGCTCATCGCCTGACCAAGAACATACCCGCGAGGCTGTTCTTCCTTGTATTGTTCATCACCATCAGCCCAAGAGGCAATCCACCACACCACAAACTAGAGTAGGGTATTACACCACAATGGTGGCCCAACTAGTATAAACCTTGCGCTCTTGTGTTGTTCCTTTCAGTAGTTTTAGATCCTAGCGAGGCGGGCGGCGCAGGTAGGTAGAGGGCTAGATCTCCGCCGCACCCCAAAGGTTCGAACCTCAAGGGTCTGCCGGAACCCAAATCCAACATTTGGCGCGCTGTAGGGGTGCGCTGAATTCGCTTTTCCGCCGCCTCTGTTCTCCGTCGACCACCGTGATCCATGTATGACGCCGCTGGCCTGGCGCTGAAGCGCCGAGCCGCCTCGCTTCGCTGCCGCCAGACGGCTCCCTGCCGGCGGGCGCCTGCTGCTGCTCCCCATCGCCATTAACGCCGCCACGGCCCGCGGGAATGAGCAGCAAGCATCGCCCCAAAGATCCCTCCGTGAGGCAAGACGGCCGACTTCTACCCCTCACCGCCCTGCTGGTTTTTCTCTCGCATTCCAGACGCCCATGGAGGCTCGAGCTGCGCCATCGCGCAAACGAGCTCCTCGCTACCGCCCGTACCAACGACGCTTTACGAAGAGTGGTTTCGACCGCCGCCGAAGCTTGTTCAAGGCAGCAGGGGCTCTCACGTCCGTCTCTCCGCTGCACCGCACCCCGCCCTGCGTGGGCGGCGGTTCGGGCGCCAACGGCCTCCTCAAGAAGGCGCCTGCCCAAGGCGCGGGTCCCTGGGCGGAACCCGCTCCGTCCGGCACCAGCGCTGCAAGAGCAGAGCTGCCAGAAGTCCTCGCCCGCAAGAAGCTGCCCGAGTGCTCCCCGCGCCCAAATTGCCGCGACCACGCCCTGCTCCAAAGACGCCATGACCCCTGCTACTCCCCACCTGCAGCGCATGGGGACCCGCAAGAGCAAGTTCTTCGTCACCCAAGGCCTCCTGTACACAAGAAAGTTACCGGTTTTCACCACCGAAGCAGGCAGCGTCACAGGGCCCTGAAGTTCAAGCCGACCTGCCTCCTTGCTATGACGGCACGGCCGATTTCGTTAGAGTTCCTCCAGCTCTACGAGCTGGGCATCGGCCGCCAACGGAGACGAGAAGGTCATGGCGAACTGGTTTCCATGGCGCCAAGGACGGGCCCGACTGCTCCTCGAACTCGCCTGTGCACGATCTCCTCCTCGACGAGATGCGCACCCGCTTCATCGCCAACTTCCAAGGTACTCGACTGCCACCCGCCGTGGAGCTTACATGCGCCAGATCAAGCAAAGAACTGTGGAGACCGCAGAATACATCCAGCGCTTCAACAACGACGCCTCAAGATTCCTAAGGTGACCGAGGAGGCCATCGCTCCGCTTTCTCCGACGGGTGCGCGACGTCAAGATGAAGGAGGAGCCGGCGATGCATGAAGACTTCGTGCACTTCCTTGAGCTGTTCAACTTGGCGACCTGGCGCGCCAGGTCGAGGAAGGGCGCCTCCCTCCTCGAAGCTGCCCGTCAGCACCCGTAAGAGAAGAAACCCAAGGCCAAGGATGTGAAGCGCAGGGGCTGCCGTGTCGCATGCAGTAACCGAGACCAAGCGGGCGTAGATCAGCCCGAGTCTTCCAAGGGCAGCCGGTATCGGTAGGTACCACGCACCTCCACACCCACAACACCAACGAATGTCAAGAGCTCCGAGCCCGCGAGAAGGGAGGATCGGCCAACGCCCCGACCGCAGCGACCGGGCTACGGCCGAGAAGGAGGAAGGAACGCAGGACGCCTGGAAGACCGCGCCTCGCCAAGGGTGGTGCGACTAACCTCGCGAGGATTGTCGGGGGACCCGGCCGCGAGGGAAGCCGAGGATCAGCCTCGCGAGGATCGCCTGCAAGGCAACGCAGCCTCCCTCCTCGCCGCCGCAGCCAAGGAGAAATGAAGACCATCATCGACGAGAGGGCTGGGGCTTCAGAGCCGCCACGATCGCCTGATCCCGGGCGAAGCTCAAGCCCTAGCCTCTCAACGATCTTCAAGCAGTTCGCCGCCAAGCGAATGCAGTCCTCCCTAAGCTCGGCCACACGCCTCAGTGGTCGGCGGCGCCACCACGCTCATTTCAATGGATCAGCTCAAGTGTGGGGCCATAGCCGAGTACTCCCGATGCTTTGCTCCCCAATCATCAAGAACATGCTAGTCACCAAGACCTCATCGATGGAGGGCAGGGCTCAACGCCCCGTCTGTGGAAACGCATAACATCCCCTGCGCTCTTACAATCAGCTTCACCAACAAGCTTTCTCTCGGGTCACCGACGGCTCCACGGTCCCGATTGGGCAGGTTCGCCTCCCTCGTCACCTTCGGGCAAGGCGACAACTACCGACCGAGCTCATCGACTTCGACGCCGCCCACATTCGCTCTGCCATACAACGCCATCCTCGGTACCCAGCGCTGGCAAGTTCATGGTCGTGACCCACCACGGCTACAACGCCCTCAAGATGCCTAGAAGTGGCGGAGTCATCACGGTGCCTCGCGAAGAGAAAGACGCGGTGCTCCTCGGAGCGAGCCTTTCAGCCGATCACCGAAGACCTGGATCGCGGGAAGCAGGAGGCTTCCCGAGACCGCCCCAAGAAGAAGAAGACATCGTCTGCCCGCCTCAGGAGGCAGCCCCTGTGGTCCACGCCCCAGGGGAACCTCCTTCTATCACATAGGAAGCGCGCCTGCCCTCCTGCAGGGCTCGAGGGCCCCTCGAGGGCCACCACCTTGCCAAGGTCACGAGGGAGGCGCTTGGGCACCACTTGGAGGCGTGTTTCAAGCACGCTTCTCAAGAAGGAGCAAGGCAAGGAGGGCCAAACCTCGTGAGTTCGCAAGAAGATCATTCAGAGCTGCAGGAGTCAAGAGTCATGACCGGCAGCCACCGCCACTCGGCCGAGCTCCCCATCCAGCGAGGATGGTTGGCTGCGCTGCTCTGATCGACATACCAGTGGCTCAACCGAGCCGCCTCAAGAGCGCCTGCCCTCTCGCGGGCGCCAAGGTCCACTCCACAGCTACGCTCGCAGATGCCCACGGCCATCGAACGCGCTGCCACGCGCTGCCAGCGCCTCATGAGGAGCATCCTGAGGCTCAAGAGGCTAGGCGCCCGCAGCCTCGCAGAGATGGAGATGGTCCACGAGGAGCCACCAGCGCGCCCGAGCCTCCCGAGGCCCCCGAGCCTGGGGCTTGTGGAGGATCGGCCCGCAGCCCACCGAGTCTCGCTGCACCGACACCCTTTGTCTTCAACGCTATCGTGTGACATCTTCAAGTTTCATTTCCAGCCGAGCGCGCCTGTGGCTGCATTATTCCCAGGCCGCGTGGGTCCGGCCTCGCGCGTATCCCTTTACTTCATGTTCCTAGCTTATCTTGTTGGGGCGCCCCTCGGGCTGCATCATCTCCAGGTCGCTTAGGTCCGACCCGGTGATGTTCGTCTTCTTTGCGCTTATCTAAATGGACTTGCTCCTTCGTGATTAACATGCTTGACCTAGTTGCCCGCTCAACTGACACCAACTAATGGAGCTGCTCCCTAACGGCACGATGCTTGCGCATGGGTCCGTCCCTGCAACGCCGACAAACCTGAATGGCTGAGCTCTATTCGCGGCAGCCCAAGCACAGCGCCACCTCGCCAAGCCTTCAAAGGCCTCGCCACCCCCGGCAACAGCCAGCCGAGTGGGCTAACACAGAGGTCCCGAGGGGCCTCAAAACCGAACATTCAAGAAGAAACTGGAGGCTCGCGCGCAGGTTGGTACGACGAAGCTTCAGTCCGCGGCTGTGGTCCATCCGCACGACCACGACCAAGCCAACCGGAGAGACCCCGCTCTTCCTGGTCTATGGAGCCGGCTGGTCTTCCTCACGAGGTCGACGCCGCTCCAAGACGGGTCCCAAGGCGCTCGACGAGGCGCAGCAGGACGCCATGGGGACGGACCTCGTCTGTGGCCGGGAGGAGCGTTGCCGAGAAGCATGCGCTGGCAGCAGCGAGGTACCAACAAGCACTTCGACGATACCACCGCAAGCAACATCCGCCCCTGTAACTTTGGAGGTAGGGACCTCGTGCTCAGACGGGTTCTCTCCTGTGGAGGGACTGCATAAGCTCTCTCCCATGTGGGAGGGCCCATTCAAGGTTGTTCATGTTTCCAGGCCCGGCCCGCCGCTTGAGACTGTGGAGGGGGTGCCACCGCAAAGCGTGGAACATCCAGCACTCCGGAGGTTTTACTCCCCAAAAGGCTCAGAGCTCGTGGAAGAAGGCTAATGCCCGAGAAGCTTATCTTTTGGAAAAGGCCCAGAGCTCGTGAAGAAGGCGAATGCCTGTGAAGCTTATCTTTTTGGAAAAGGCCCAGAGCCTGTGAAGAAGGCGAATGCCTGTGAAGCTTATCTTTTTGGAGAAGGCCCAGAGCCTGTGAAGCTATCGCGTTTTGGAAAAGGCCCAGAGCCTGTGAAGAGGGCTAATGCCCGTGAAGCTTGCTTCCCCCAAGAAAGGCCTGGAGCCTGTGAAGAAGACCAACACCTGTAAAGCTCGCCGCCCGTGACACTCTCACGTAATAATGAGTTGGGGCTGTACACGCCTGAGTCTCGTGAGCGCCGCCAGACTCCGGGGCCTCCCACGCCCAAAGGCAGCACTTAGCTCCGCTACCGGTGAGAAGACGTCAAGACTAGATTAGGTGCCGGACGCTGCTTTTTCATTTGCTTTCTGCAGCTTGGCTTGTTCATTCTCATTTGAAGTTTTATCAAAGTTGTTGTCGCTTTTGATTTGTGGCTCTTTGACCTTTCGCCTCCTACCGATTTCTCTCACAGAAGGTCTCGCGAGGGGCAGCCTGAGCGCCTCATGAAAGTGTTTTCTGCCCTTATCGCTCAAGGTTTCCCAACCTGGGTCCACCACAGAGCACCCTCCAAATTGCGTTTTACGGGCACCGTGGACACTTAACACAGACTGGGTCGGTCGCCTCACGGCCGAGGCCGGAACTACCTACGCTGCGCAGCGGCAGGGCCCAAGGCACGATACCCAAATAGCGTAAAAAAGACGATGATTAACGGCGAAGTTCAAAGACGCCCCATGGGGCCCCACACTACCGTCTTTTCACGCAGGAAAAGAAAAGGAAGAACAAATCAGGCGGGCTCGCCCGACACCAGCCCGCAGGGAAGACTCGAGCCGCCCGGCTCAGCGGACTCTCTCTCGCTTCACCGAGGCACGACGGCGGGCGGACCCGCTACCACCCTCCAAGCAGGCACGACGGCGTGGCAGCTGATCGCGTCGCTGCCGGAGGAGCCGCTGCCCAAGAAGAATCGGCGAAGCTCGAGGAGCCCGAGCGCCGCCGACCACGCTGCGGCGCTGTCCTTCCGGTCATCGCCGGGCTGGGCCCCGCCACGGCTTCGCCTCGTGGCAGCACCCAGCGGCGACCATCCTCCCGAACACCCTCACGTAAGGGTGGCATCGCCGCCGAACTTGAAGTGCAGGTGCACCGACGGCTCAGCACGCGACGCGGGCAAATGTTCCGCCAATCGCGAAGTCAGGCCAGGCTCCCGGCGCGGAGACCTCCAACGGCTCAGGAGGCCCGACCGCAGAACCGCTCTGCCTGGAGCTGACGCCGCCCGGGGCGCCAGCCGGGAGCTCACCTAGGAGGAAGCGAGGAAGCTGAAGCCCGGTGCAAGTCGGCTCCGCCGACCACACAACAAACTCCGGCAACACCTCCGCAGTGCGGAAGCACGGCCTAGGGGGTCGCACGGCTGTAGCGCGCCCCCCGGCCGCGGCCAGCCGTCCATCACCGCACGGGAGATCACCTACGCGGCCACGGGGAGTCGCCGTGGGAGCCACAGGATGTTTGCGAGGGCGGCCTCGATCGCGCTTGGGCGGGGGAGAGGCAGGCTCAACCTGGCGGGCCTTCCCTTCTCTCAAGGCCGAGAACTTTCGGCGGAGCCATGAAGAAGGAGGAGAAGCAAGAGGGGACAGACTGGAAGGGCACGCGCTGTTCCGTACTTAAAGCCAGAGGAGGCCAACCGCCGGCCTCCACAATCACAGGTAATCATGACCTGCTTTGCGTGCATGGACTTGTCAATTCGTGCAGGTGCCGAGGCGTCGTGAGGAAGTGGAGATGCCCACGTCCAATAAACCGCCACGCGGCGCCCAAGGTCGCAGGCTGTTAGGGCTCATGGGCGCTCAGACTTGCCCCTTCGCCTCGCTCGGCTGCCAAGCCCGGCACGCCTTTGGGCCCGTGGGCTATCAAGGCGCTTCGGGAACGGGGTCCCTGGACTTGCTCTCGCCCGCGGCCCGCGGCGTGGTTTCAAAGGGGCCCCATCACGCCCATCTTCATCAACACAAGCTCAAGACCTCGCGAGGGGCCAGATTGCGGGCGGACGACAAGGAGCTTCTCGTGCACGGCCTCATCAGGCGGGCTCGCGAGGAGGCGGAGAGATCAAGGCGGGTACTCACGAGGTGCCCATGACGCAAGCCATGACGACTAAGGGCGCCAGGGGCGCCAGCCAAGCGCAGTGTCCTCCTTTCCTCTTGGTGCAAAGGGAGCAAGCGCAGCGAGAGCATCAAGCAAAGGCGCCCATTTCGTGCAATAAGACCAAGACCAGCCCAACGGCAGGAAGGAAGTCAGGGAGCCCAAGCCAAGGCCACCACCAGAGCCTTTGACAAAGAGGACCAACTTTAGTCAGATAAGTGTACCAGATGTTCCCTTCAAATGGCCAATTGTTGGCGCCTTCCCGATCAATATTTGGGAAGAGGCCCAGGCCTCTGTCTATAAATAGGACTAGCCTCCAACAGGGGAGAGGATCGAGGATTCCGGATCCAAGAACAGAGCTAGAGGTCAAGCAATCTAGAGAGAGAGAGAGAGAGAGAGAGAGAGAGAGAGAGAGAGAGAGAGCGACTGAACTCCTCCAAGCAGTTCATCGCCCCGGCCAAGAACAGACCCTCGCGAGGCTGTTCTTCCTTGTATTGTTCATCACCATCAGCCCAAGAGGCAATCCACCACACCACAAACTAGAGTAGGGTATTACACCACAATGGTGGCCCGAACTAGTATAAACCTTTGCGCTCTCTTGTCTTGTTCCTTTCGTAGTTTAGATCCTAGCGAGGCGGCGGGGTGCAGGTAGGTAGAGGGCGAGATCTCCGCGTGCACCCCAGTGTTCGAACCTCAAGGGTCTGCCGGAACCCGAAATCTGACAGCCGTCATGGCCGACACTGCCGTTGCTACTGGGTCTCACCTCGACGGTGTTGCCGCTGAGGCCGTCGCGGCGCTGTTTCCAAGCCACTGACCTGGCCTCCGCTCGTTGACACGCCTCCCCTGCCGTTTCAGTCGCTGCACGGCGAGCCGCCATCCGTTTGGAGATACGGGGCTGCCTCGGCTGCGACATCGAGTCGCCGACCACAGGAGTCATTTCTGTTGTTGCCACAGCTGTGCCGGACCAGCTCAGGTCACGCATCGAGCTGCCCTGTTCCTGTTGATCCACCAGTTTTCACTTCAAGCCACCCGTGCCAGGCCTCAACTTGCGCCGCCGTGGCCGAGCGGACGCTTCCGCTCTGCATCTCTACCACGACCTATTTCCCTTCGTCGCCGTTGTGGCCTTGCTCCGAGCGCCTGCCGCCTCCATGGCTGAGATGAGCAGTTGCGCCGCCGATTCACCCCTGCGCAATGATTTGCCTCGGCGCTGAATGGTTGTCACGGCCTCACCATCGCTGCTGACTCACTCCTTTGCTTCGAGCCGCCCCTCGCCGTGAATTTCTCGGCCTTGCAGCCGCCTCTGGTTGCAATTGGCCTCGCATAGTTATCTCGAGTTGTTGTGGAGTATACTCTGGGGACAGTTAATGGGCAGATGATGCCTGATGGTGAACAAGTTGTTAAGATAAAATGGGCTTCTAGTAGAGCTAGTGAACAAGACGGAGGACGATGGTTTTGATGATTTGGTTGCTGGTGTTACAGATGGGGGCCTTGGTCGCTTCAATGGATCTGGTTTTCTGCACTTTGGGGGTCTAAATGAGCAGACACGTGCTATAAGCTGAGATGAGTTGGAGTGCCATTGTTTACAAGACAAATAAGGTTGGGTTTGCCGCTAACAAGATGAGTACCCGAGCTCTCAAGTAAATGAAGCGGCGGATGATCCCGGCCGTACTACAATCTTTGTGGGCGGGGCCCTGATGCATGCTATGGTGCGCCCTTTGCATTGTTATTAGCGGTATTAGTATGCACATGCACGCTGCTACTGGGTTTTCATATATCCCAGTTAAATTCTGGTCCACACAAAAGATCATCTGTCATCCAAAGGCGTCAGGTGAAATCTATCCAGTCAGTTTTTATTGATGCCTTCTTTGTTTTCTTTCGAGAACAATTACGCTGGCTTGTGATATTTCTTGATGCAGGACAATTGTTCACAGCAAAAATGATGATCATTCCATGGATATAAAGCTCGCACTAATATTGTCATGTGCTAGTATCCGACTATACAGCATTGTGAAACAAAGGTGCACAAGTCACCGCCACTGCGGTTTGTTTAAACTTCAACAGCCGGCTGGGTTGAACCACTGGCCGGATTACTGATAAAAATCATAAGGGGTCGTTTATAACCCGCCGAGCTTCAACATATTATAGCGGAACACTGTTCAACTATATACTTGTTTATATCACAGTCAAGTATGAAGAATCTCAAGACAACTCTTCGAGTCATCTTAAGACTCAAGGGCTACACCGGCATGACTTGGCAGAATTGGCTTTGTCAGCAAATCTAAGAACTCCAGGTCATTGGAGGGAAAACAACCCGGTCCCGGAGGTTACTGCCACATTGTTGAAAATTTAAAAGCCGTCAGAAAATTTCCGGCTCGGAATGAAGAATTCCGGTTTAAAATTTGGCTCAAGGGAAATCTGTCTCTCACAAAGCTTTGAAGCTCTCAATATCCGGTTTAAAATTCCGGTTCAAAAAGAGTCCATCTCTCGCAAGTTCGAGTTCCCAGTCCACGTCCGATGGAAGTCGTTCCTTGACCACGTTGACCACGCCGCGCCGAGAGCACCACGGCGGTGGACCACGACGAGGCCTAGGAAGGGGACGACGCGGAGCCGGGGAAGACACGGCAGTGGATGCACACACGGAGAGGAGTACGAGTGTTCACTGGTTCGGCTGCGCTGCCGTCGCCGCAGAATAACGGGGGGTGGGTGAGTGGAGGGATGGCCGCCGCCGTGGGAATAGTAGGGCGGTGAGGCCTCCGTGGCAGCACAACCGCCACGCGGAGGCGAGAGCAGCGACACGACCGGCGCTGCTTTGGGCGGCTGGAGCAAGAAGACCAGAGGTTGAAGAAGCACGACGGCCGTTGGATGGACATCATACGATCACTGCAGCTAGAATCGTTTATATTGACTAAGTTGACAAATCCCTTGGTACGTCAACTTAGTAGGCCCACAGGTTAGCTTCCGAAACGGTGCGCCCCAGATGTCAGGGGGAGGAATCATTTTTTGGGCGGGTGAAGCTAGAATATCCGAGATTGAAGAAGAAGCACGGCATCCGTTGGATGGACATCCAACGGCCACTGCTGCTAGAACCGTGTGTTGACTATAAGTTGACAAAGCCTTGCATACGCGTCAACTCTGCTTTTTTTAGGGACGCGTCAACTTAGTAAGGCCAGAAGTGTGTGGCAGAGAACTTATAGCCCATTTGAGATTTGTAAGAATGTGTAGCCCATTTTTGAATTCTAATGGAATTTACTACAGCCCATTTACAGTTTGTTAAAAGTACAGCCCATTTCAACCAACCGTTCAAAACAGAATTCAATAAAATTTCCCACATTTTGATGGGATCCAAATATTTTTATCCCGAAATTTCTAGTCAGATTAAATACAATTTCAATATAAATTTATATTACGTAAAAATCCAATGAAACATTGCGCTCGCAACAATTAATGAAATTAAAATTTTCAATATCCAAAAATAATAATTTATAAAGTAATCACGTGTTTGGTGCATTTTTTATAGTTACTGCCCAGTTTTTACAATTACATCCCATTTATTATTTCTTAAAGCCCATTTTCTTGTTAAGCCTAATGCATCCCTCCTAGGAAAGATTTGCAGCCAACAAGCGGAGAATAACAACTTGACCTTGCTCGGTATTCCTAAAAAAGTATATCTGGGCTAGCCATTTTCAGCTTGAATAAAATTTATATCTGGGCTGGATATCTGGCCTGGGCTAGTTGGGCCACCGCCTGCCAAGTTAATACCTGCAGCGATGTTTTCCTTATTGTTCAGAGGAGAAAAATTAATATTTGGGCTAAACATCAAAAAACTCTGCACAAATACTACTCGAGCTGCTTGGTCCTAGCTGTCGGCCGCTTCTTGTGCAATTCTCTCGTTTATTGACTACTCTAGGAGGTTGACAATGGCGTGGGACCGTGATGTCAGGAAACCAGGAGGAAGCAAAATAAATTATAGTTATATATATATAATAAGGAGGCACTTGCGTACGTGAGGCTATGGACCTGGTGGGTCCCCATTGTCATCCTCTTCAAGTAAAGTCATCTCCTCGCCCACGCCGCTTTCTCGCCCAAATAGTCGTACCGCCCACTTCACTTCGGCAAAGCGATTGTTCGCCTTCAAACGACACAAGTGTCGTCCGTCATCCATCTGCCGCCCACATTAATGATATGCGGCTGCCGAGGCGGCTACTCGGCGCCACATCCGTCCTCCGCCGCCCACCATTGCTATATAAAGCGCTGCGCCGCCATAGCCGCATCATCCGCATCCGTTCCTTTCTTCGCATCCACACCACTACTGCCCACCATGGCTTCCTCGCTCCAGCGCTCTTTAGGACGAAAGCGGACGATGGACCACAAGGAGATGGCAGCCATTGCTGCCGACCGGCTGGCCGGCAGGCAGCCGGAGGATGACGACGTCCCAATGGAGAACATGGTAGTCGATGATCCAGCGCCAACCCCCTCCTCCGCGCCATCCTCGCCGGTGCATTGCACCATGACCATTGGCGAGGCATGTGCCCAATATATGGACATGGTGAGGCAGATGCGTGAGGAGCAGTTCCGGGAGGCACAGGCCGACGCCGCCTACAACCACCATCTCCTCCGTGAGCACTGCAGGGGAGGAGCAGATCGCCCATGAGCGGGCGGAGCAGAGGCGCTGCTCGAGTCGCACCGCTCCGCCCGCAAGGGCCGCCGAAGGCCGGGCGGTACCGCATGCGGTGGCGAAGGCTGCGCCGCCACAAAGAGGCTAGCAAAGAGGGCGGCGAAGCGGGCGAGGCACTGCTTTGGCGAGACCAGGACGAGGCGAAGGACGATGCCGGCTCCGACAAGTCCCCGCCCGCCGGCATCGGCGAGGCAGAGGACATCGCCGGCTCAGCCGAGGCCCCACCCGCCGCAACGTGGGGAGGATTTCCACTGCTCCGCTGAGGCGCCGCCCGCCGGCAACGAGACAGAGGACATCGCGGCTCCGCCGAGGCCCCTCCCCGCTGCCAACGAGGCCGCGCCACATAGAAAATGAGGAAGAGTAGAATACGGTAGGTCGCCGCCGGCCGGGTCCAAGGCCACCGCTGCTACCCTCCGTTGAAGCCAAGCTAGGCGGGTTGACCATTGACGGCCGGTTAGCTTCTTGGCGGCGACGTGGAGTCGAGAGCTGCTACTGGAGAAGAACGCTGCTTCTACTTAGCTGCTGGTGCAGTTATCGATCGACACGTGGGCCCAACAGGCCACATGTCGATTACGCAATCGCACTCGCATTAAGTCATCAAGCTTCTGCTTGGCTCGGCCGGGACATGGTGGGTAGCTTCGGTTAATTAATTATACCTCCAGCGCACCCCTTTTTAGTTGAAGAATGTATGAAATGTAATGAAATCCGGTATGTTTATATGAAATCCGACCGTGAATTAATGAATTTATTTTGATTAGTTCAAATTCCTGTATCACTTGCATTGGATGAACATGCAAAACAATACGTACTAGCATTATTCCCATGGTGATCACCTCGTTTGCAGCAGTTTCACATGTACTCCCTCCGGTCCTTTCTAGTCTGCATACAAGTTTTGTCTGCAGTCAAAGTATCTCTATTTTGACCAATCTTATACAAAAAGTATGCACTTTCACAATGTGCTAAGTAAAAAGGAATGTAGGAGTACAAAGAGTTTGAGCAGCTTTTAGGGTTTCAGACATTGCAATCAAACACACATGCCGGCAATTCATAGAAAACATTCAAAACAATCGATGATTATGCATCTCAATGACTCACATGTCGAGGCAATATTTACTTCACAACTAAAGAATAAAGAAAAATTGATCGACGCTCACGACAAAAAAAGGCGCCCCATTCGAAAATATCAAACGCATGTCTTGCTAAAATCAATGAGCAAAATTTGACAAGGTTGTCCCATTCCAAAATATCAAATGCCTACGATTGTGGAATGGGCAGGGTTTGCCATCGTTCGACATTGACATGGCACCTCGTGCTAAATAAACCAGTTGTTCTTTTGTGCGCCCACCAAAATCAACCAAATTCGCGTAGCTTGTATGATTTCGCCCTTATATGTTGCAATGCCTTGAACTTATCGGCACCTCCTTTCTTGTGGTGGAAATGAATGATTCGATGTATTCATGAACATTTTGTGCAGTTCCCATTGAAATCAAGTCTGAGCACCCTGTTTGCACAAATACAAAAAGTGATTAGTATAAAGCAAACTGTACTATGATTTGACAGTTTCAACAGGCACATACATGGTCCATGTAGAGCACACTTTTAGAAAAATGGAACTCACCGAAAGAATCCTAGAACAACATTGTACTCAAGATCACAACAAAAAAATGGAGATTTGTCGGTCCTTCCGAGCTGAAGTTAGTTTGGTCTTGTGGGGAGTAATGTAACCATCCTTCAACTTCTCCTTCCGATGAGAAGATAGACAGTGGCTTCTTCATCCCGCATAATCGGAACTAGTCACTTCACGTACTCCATATTCTTCTTCAGAGGAAGATGATCCTGTTGTGCAAAGACAAGAGGACTACTAAATGCTAGCATCCATGTTTGCTCGAAAAAAAAGGAAAGGAAATATTTAAAACAGCACAGATGAAGCACTTCTCAAGGACAATACCACTTTTTCATGACAGTATCTAAACAGTAGCACAACACCAATAGAGATGACAAAGCTCAATCATATGGATGAAATCAGTGGGCGAGTACCAACCTTTGTCAGGAGGCTGATTGTGTAGAGCATACAGATGAAGCACTTCTCCGGAACCATCTGTTGCTATCTACGGGGGTGGCCATGCTTACTATATACTCCTCGATTAGTTAAATGTTTCCAACATCTTCTTGTGCAGTTCCACTAAAATATATGGTATCTTCAAAGAAGATCCCTGTTTGCACAAGTAGAGATAATTACGTATGGCATCAAATCGGTGGCAAAACAATTGCTCGCTCCAGCCATAGCAATAAATTAAGATGCAAAACTATATCATTACTTGTGTCATCACAGCCCAAAGGCTTCATTACAGCACCGGAGTTGATTTTGTTTTCTTCCGCTTGTTCTTCCCTTCATCACTTGGTTCAATAATGCACAAGCTTCGCCTTCAATGTAAGATTTGGCATGTCAATTAGGAGCACAAGTATAGTACTAAACTTAATTTTCTCGATGAAAGTGGCAAAATACAAGCCAGCAGTTGTGAAATATCCTTATCTTACCTCAATGGGATATTACGGTGCACATACAGATTGGAAGTCTTGTCTCCATTTGTGCAGTTCACTAAAATCAAGCAACATTATCGCATAAGTAGCACAACATATGAAAGCACACCGCAGAATCATGTGAAAGAAGGCTAGTATCGACCTCTCATGATGCGGAATTCAAACAACTCACAAGAAGAAGATCTGAACCAAATTTTCCTTAACGGATAGGAAGTAAGATCTCCTCTTGTGCAGTTCCACTAAGATCAAGCAATCAAGCTAACGTTGTCGGTGTGATATTTTGTTGAACTACACAAAACACTCTTAAAACAAAAGTGTTTTGCAAAGGCAACAAAAGGTCACAATGGCAACGAGGTGAAGTAGATAACCCTGTTTACACAGAGGTGCAAAGGAAACAATTAGTGGTCAATAACGGTGGATGACATGAAGCCAACAAAAAGAAGCATCTACCTTATCTAAATGGGAAAGAAAGCAAGACAAGAGCATTTCTCAAACGGGGGCATTGATTAATATTAACATAGAGATTATATTAACAATAAAATTCGTTAAACATGTAATTTGCTTTTAACTCGTGGCATTGCATCAATTTTCCAATGCATTATTAGAGGGTGTTTGTTTACAGGGACATTTTGGTGTAGGGACTAAAAAACTCCGTGTCAGTCCCATCTAAACCAAACAGGAGGGACTTTTAGGGACTAAAAGTGGGCATTTGGGACTAAAGAAAGAAGACCCGAGGGAGTCTTTTGGGACTTTTTCCAACAGCTTGCCCCTGCCATGCATCGCACCTTGTTTCTATTAGTTCATTACTAGGGGTAACATGGTCTTTTAGCATGTCATTTAATAACCTCTAGTCCATGTTTAGTCCATGGAACCAAGCGGTAGGGACTAGGAGTTTTAACCAAACAGGCCTTAGATTAACAACAGCTAATGAGTTGCACGGGACGGTGGACGACCAGCACCATGTGCATCTACCGATGTACTCGTGGTCATGCACATCTGTTGCAACAAAGAACAAACAACCAAGGAGCATATTTGTGTTGGTCCCAGCTTTGTTATCTTTAGACACCTTTCCCTATGTGAGCGCAGCAAATCTAGTCCCGCTCAAACTCTACAGCCTTGTCCCTTCCTTTCCTTTTTGAACTAGTACTTTCGCCCTTCCTTTCCTCTTTGAACCACGCCCTAGATTTATGTGATACAACTTTCCCACTACTTTCCCACATTCCTTTCCTCTTTGAACCACGCCCTAGATTCATGCTATACAACTTTCCCCTTCATTTCCTCATTGAACCACATCCTAGATTCATGCTATATACTTCCTCCGTTCCTAAATATAAGTCTTGTAAAGATTCCACTATGAACCACATACTAATGTATATAGATGCATTTTAGAGTGTAGATTCATTCATTTTGTTCGATATGTAGTCCTAGTAAAATCTCTACAAAGACTTATATTTAGGAACGGAGGAGTACAAATTTTCCCACTACTTTCCCCACTCCTTTCCTCTTTGAACCACGCCCTAGATTCATGGTATACATGCAACTAGAGCAATGCATGTGGAGTAAGTAAATTATACCTTAATGTTCTTGGGGCGTGGTTCGTGGGCGACGGACGGCGGCGAAGAAGAAGGGTTCGAGGCCCTCCCGCCGCCGCCACTGGGTGGAAAGTGAACAGCTCTTGCCGGTAGTGGATTCCCTCCTCGCCGACGGCGACAGCGTTAAGCCTCCTTCCCTTCCCGGTGGACGGATCCCGCGGCTCTTTGAGCAGCAAAGTGAGGGAGAGAGAGGCCAATGAAGTCTTGTTTAGATCTGGAGAGGCGAGAGAGTGTGAAGATAGCAACCACAAGCGCTGAGGCTCCAGCCGGGAGAGGCGAGAGAGTGTGAAGAGAGCAACTACAAGCGCCGAGGCTCCAGTGTGTATATATATCTTGGAGAGAGAGTGTGAAGCGTGCAAACCCTAGAAAACATTTTGACCAGTCGAAGAATCCTCCCGCAAGGATTATGCTCAAGTGTAGTTATCGAACCCGAGACCTCAAGTTTGATGAGCGAACAGGCTAACTAGCTACACAACCCTCCCTTATGTTCAACGAGAGGAAAATAACCTTTATACATTCCCGCATTCTGTGACAAGCATGCCGTGTTTTTTGTGTGTGTGGGAGTCATTAGGATTTAAATCATAATCGTGTCATGTGGCTTTGGTGGTAAGACTACCCACAGTGGTGCAGAAATAATGCAGCCTTAGTCACCTTACCTCTCTCCACGTAGTAACGCTGGGTCCCACCAATGAGGGTGAAACAAACAAATTAATAAGAAAATTAAAAGCGCCAGGTGTATCTTACTCACACATCTCGCCTCTGCTCGGGAACACCGTCCAATTGATCCCTCTGTTCGCTCAATGTACTATTTTAAGTGAATCCTTATTATAACATGCAAACAAATTTTGGGCACTTGTATTCGACTTAAGTCAGCGTACACCAGATCTCAGATACTTACTACTCCCTCCGCCTAGGTGTAATAAGTCACGTTAGAAGGTGCAACAGGACCAAGGTGTGTGCGCAGCGTGTGTGTGTTTAACAACATGTGTGTGTTAGAGAGTGCGACAGATTGACCTACTCCTACAGAGAGATGGTGTGTAGTGTATGATTTTAGCCATGAGAGTCGGTGCATCCTCTCGCTTCGGGCGTGTCCTGTAGGGACATGCGACAGCTGCCACGCCCGCCATGACCAGCCTGGCCCACCCAAAGCCCTCAATCGCCTGCTGCTTCCTGCCTCAAACGGTCGGCGCCTCCAAAGAATCGGTGCCGATTCATGCTGGGCAGAGCGGACGCGACCTCTCACTCGCGCAAGAGTGATGGTTGCTTCGTCCGTCCAACTTATCGCTGGGTCTATGTGATTTGACAGCTCATTAGTCTTTATTCTTGAGGTGGTAGGACTGCTGGATGTCCCACGCCGGCGCACTAGATTACAATTTTCTCCATTCTTACAGCGGAGGAGTACAAGAGCAGTGAAAACACAGGCTCAAGTGATTACATGGCCCACCTCACACTATCACCGTCGACATGCGACACCTAACTCTTTACATAGTACTCCTCCGCTCCTAAATATTACTAGATGAGTCCTCGCTGTTGCAAGAACAGCGATATATCTCTTCGCAAAATTATCGATTTCATAGAACTAAAAAACTCTATAACCGCATGACAAATGTGGTAGCCAAACTAAATAAACTCCCATCATCATTTAGATCATCCCACGAAGGAAAAAAGATCAGCCAACTCCTACTTGCATAATGGGATTATATTTTTCTTTTGACATGTTAATGGGACTTAAAGCTCACTTACATGCATGCTACCGGTGCATGCTTGCATGCAGACATGTTGATGTGATTTAAAACCCACTCACATGCATGTGCCACGGTATTTCTGCATGCTTGCATGTGGCTTAGTGCGGAGCCTCTCAACGTCTAGATCATACGACTATTATGGACTGATTTACTTCATCTAATGGCTACATCAATTTTGATGATGTGGCTCAAGGAGAGGATAGAGAATTCCTAGTAGTGGGGGCTAGCTATTACTAGTAGATAAGTCTTTGTTTAGATTCCACTGGGTGAACTACATACGGAACAAAATGAATGAATCTACACTTAAAATGCATATATATATATCCGCATGTGGTTCATGGTGAAATCTCTACAGAGACTTATATTTAGGAACGGAGGAAGTACTAGTATAGTACGTACTGTAATTTATCAGTGAGATAAATTTGTACAATGCTATGAAGCTTCCAGCTTCTGTTACATGTATCTTATGGCCCAAGGTTGCCCATTGCAACATTTCATCAAATACAAAGGAGACTAACATGCATGCTATTGCATCTCAATGATTGACAGATCATAGCAAATATGTACTCCCTCCGTTCCAAAATAAGTGTCTCAAGTTTGTGCAAACTTTAGTACAAAGTTGTACTACTACTAAAGTTGACACTTATTTTGGAACAGAGGCAGCTAAAGAAAAAAACGGTCCATGCAGTCCCTAGCTCTTGAACCGTGAACCCTGACCAGCCTTCAATTTGCTAGCAACGTTCGAGCTTCCTAATAAATGAAGTTTGCAACCTTTTGACCATCAGATAATTTTGTGCAGTTTCACCAAAATCGAGATGAGCATCCCTGTGGCAAAGAAATTGAAGAAGCGTGATTAGAATAAGATTACTGGGACTAGTTGGTGAGACATAAACTAATCACAAATACAGTACGTAGAAGCCAGTAGAGGTATGTGCGGGTTAAAGAAGTAGAGAAATATCCACAGTGGAGTGATGTGGGCAGCTGGAGCGAAGGTGCAAGCCGGCTGTAAGGGAGTTGTACCGAGGGACGAGCTCAACCTTGAGGAGGGCGGCGGAGGCGGCAACCGCCCACGCCGCGGCATTGAGAATGGGACGAAGGCAACCTCACCGCTTTGTGAGAGAGAACGGCGGGGACCCCTGATCGGTACATGCCGACAAAGGGTTTTCACCACAAGAATGCCACCCGCATCTACACTAAGCATCCACCCTTCCCCAAGCGGACGTGATCCGCCGGGATGTTAGAGATGTGGCCACGCTTTTGTGTGAGAGAGTGTGAAGAGAGCAACCCTGAAGAAGCAACCATGTAGGCTGGCCCGTCCCGACTATGTATATAGTGGAGCGGTTTTTTCTCCATATGAACCTATCATATTGCGACGCCGCCATCAAGAAAAAAAACTTTATTTATAAATGACGCGCACCTACTACTCGTTCTACTATAACCTTGCGCTTGGCATCTCCAAAATATTAACTCATGCGATTGGCTCTTAGCCTCTTCGAAGTCGAGCAATAATGGTAGTGCAAAGATATATCGCTCGCTATATGAGACCGAATGAATTGTTGCACGCTCACCATGTGGGCGAGGGTCGAGGGTGAGGAGAGTGCTACATACTGAGCAAAATGAGTGAATCTACACTCTAAAATACGCCTATATACATCGTTGTTTGGAGTATGTACTAGTAGTTCATATTGAAATCTACTAAAGGACATATATATTCCAAACAATATGATATAATCTCTATAACCAAGGTAGTAGGGACGAGGAGTAAATGGAGGAGTAGTAAATTTTTCTCCTCGTCCCTGTGAGCCACCGCGCGCATGGGCGTAGGGAGCGGGCGAAGGCGGAGCAAGCTTCACCTTATCCTGCGAGCCACCGCGCCTGTGGGCGGGGAGACGGCGATTAAGCAAGCTTCTCCTTGTTCTCATGAGTTGACGGACACATTAAAAGTCTTGCCTCTAAGGTAGGCCCCGCATGGTTTGCCTCTTCTTTTAACATAACACGTCAAGTCACAATTTGTTTGTTCACCCGTGGTAGACGATCCTCCCTCCACCAAGTGGACAACCAAGACACGTGCCAAATTACCACGTGGGCTGCCTTTTTTCGCATGAATTGAGCTCCACCGTGTACCCACGCGGGTGTGGTTGGGAAAGAGACGGAGTACGTGCGCCGTGCATGCACCTCTTCTCTTCTCCGACGCCCCACCTACGTGGGTGTGTGTGAGATACATACCGCTGCTCATGAGTGTTTTTTGTTTTGGGGTGGGGGTGGGGGTGGGGTGGGGTGGGGGTTGATTTTGTGAATTATTTGTGGGAATATGTGTCGATGACATCTCAAACAAAATTTTGCATGCAATGTGTGTGAAATGGAGGCCTATCCATATCATACATAGAGGGTCGGGCAATCCACGAGAAGAGAGGGAGGGGTCATAGCTATCGATAGAGTCTAAGAGAGGATCAAGTGGGTGGGTGCGAGATCGATGAAGAGAGCCGTCGAAATTGTGTGTGTGTGTGTGCAAGTCAAAGATATAGGGCGACTGGCCTACCGGAACGTTACAGGGCACATGTCAAGTTTGTGTGTGGCAAGGAGACATGACTAGAGCGCTCGATGTATCGGTGTGTGTGGGGGGGAGGGGGGTGGGGGGAGGGGTAGGGAGAGGCCTAACTATAGAGGTAGAACGACTCCTATATGTGTTGAGAAGGAGAGACCCAGCTATGTCTTGAGGGAGATCGGTCGACATCCATACATAACTGAAGGACTGGAAATATGATGGGACAGAGAGAGAGAGGAGAGATAGAGGGAGGGAGAGGGAGGGAGAGGGGTAGAGTGCTGGATGGGTGATGGAGTTGCTTCTCGGAGATGTGTAACATCCCAAATTTTCAATTTGGAATGTTATACATAGGTCATCCATGCATATCATATTTTATTGCATCTTCGTTCCGCAATCCTCAAAATCCTAAGCAACTCAAGGACCCTCGGAGAGAGTTGGGGATTTTCCGGTTTTCATATTTGATTTTTATCAAATAATGAAAACGAGGATTTTTGATTTTAATTATTTTTCTCTCCGAGAAATATTTCATAATAAAATATATGAGAGGAGATAATATGACTTCTTCAAAACAATTGAAATATTGGAGGAAAAATGTTAAAATCATTTGTTGGATTTTATTTGAGTTTATTCCGATTTTATTTGCGTTAGAAAAACTGCACATTTTCAAAAATTGCATTTTAGGGCCAATAAAATGTTCATCTCATTCTAAATATTTCATTTAGATGGTGAAAATTTGTTTTGGCATTTTTAGGTTTTTATTTTTATTTTATAGGATTTATTTTCTGTCGGCGGAACTATTTAAAAAAAAACTTCGGGCACCGACTGGGCTGAAACCCAGCCGGGCCGGCCCAACTCCCCCGCGCCTTGCCCCCTCCTCCAAGACACCGCCCCCTCCCCTCCTTATAAGCCGCCGCTCACGCCCAAACCACCACCTCCGCCATGCCGCCGAGCCGAGCCAAGAGCCGCCGCCTGTCGCCTCCGCCGCCTCCGTCGCGCCGCCGCCACCCGAAGTCGCCGAGCCCGCCGCCTCAGAAGCCCGCCGCCGAGCCCCGCCGCTGGACCCCCCTCATTGGAGGTATCCGCGGATCCGAGCCGCCGTTTTTTAAAACCGTTCAGTTTTTTTAGAAACCTAGATCCGTTTTTTCGGTTCGCCGGTTTTTCTCGGTTCTTCTAGTTAGCGGACGTTCGTCCGTACGTTCGTTTTAACGAACGGTTCTCGCCCGTTAGTTACATCTAACGAACGCTCGTTCGTTAGTCTGTTCGTCCGTTTTCTTTCATCGGATTTATTCCGCGATTTTTCTGATCGCGATTTCTGATCCGTTCTTAGTTTCTGCTTATCTTTTCGCTCGTTAGTCGGAATCAGGCGATTCAAGCGCCCAGATCTTCGTCTCGAGACCCTCTTTCCGCTTAAACAAATTAAACAAGATTTTGATGCTAAAAAATTTGACCCTAGTTCAGATTAGTAAACGGATCTTGTTTCTTTGGCCGTTTGAGTTTCGTTGCTCCGTTTGGTTTGATTCTTTTTGCGAACCGAAGTTCTTAAGTTGAACTTTCTGGTCATCCTCTTTTAATTGAAGTTTTGCTTGTGCATCTTTGCTTGTTGCTTATGTATGTTATTGTTTGCTTGCGATAGAATTCCCGGAGGGCGAAGCGTGTTACTATGAGTCTCTGGGATTCGCGGATCGTCAGCAAGGCAAGTGACACTTTGATCATACTCTTTTCATACCCAGTTTTTATGCATTAGCTCAATCCTCAAACATTGCATGGTTAGGATGTCATTAACTTGAGGGTTGGGAAGTAGTAGTTGATGTAGAACCTATTGCCCTGTATCTATCAAACCCTTGGGAGTTACTTCTACGTGTTGCTTATATTGCTATGCTATGCTCGTAGACGTGGTTGGGTTTGAGTGAATCCATGACAGATGTGAGATTGTTAATTAGTGGTTTAACTTAAGGTGGCAACTTTAATACACATCTGGGTGGATTGAGGCACCCGAGGAACCCAGTGTTGTCTGTTTTATTTTGAAATCCCGGGGCACCGTGTGATCTTCCTATGGACCGCCACCTGTGCTCAAAGGAACTGAGATTATTCATGCTAGAAACTTCCGTGCAGCCACAAGCTACTATGGGCTCTAGCATAGTTGAGTAAGTTACGTGAAGCTCTTGAAGAGGTAGATCAGCAGGTAGTGGGTTTTGTAGGTTTGGTATGGTCTACCCGAGTAGAGAGTTAATGTCTCGAAAGACTATGTCTCGGCCATCCGCTTCTCAAACACCATGTAAAGCGAGAAATCAACGGAGGCGATCGAGTCTTATGGGGAAAAGTGCACAAACCTCTGCAGAGTGTACAATCTAATCATGGTTAGCCGTGTCCCCGGTTATGGACAATTTTGAGTATCTAGTACATGAGTTATCACATGTATCTCATCACTCTTAAATAATATTGTTGGGTTGTTAACTACTTTAATTGGGATTGAGTTGGAGTTATACCTTCTCAATGTTTCAACCACCATGATAGTTAAATAAAAATACATTCCTTTGTTGTAGGGAAAAATTGGCTTTTCGCAAAACTATAACCATAGAGCTTTCCACCAGCCAAATATGCATGTAGTGATAGCATTATTTTGTTCCTGCGCTATTGTGTTATATTGCCAGCATATTCCATGTGCTGACCCGTTCTCGGGCTGCAACGTATTATGTTGCAGACTTTTCAGACGAGGAGTAAGGTTCATTAGGTCGTTGCCGTGCAGCTCAGCTATGTCGTTGGAGTTGATGGACTCACTTTATCTTCCAAGCCTTCCGCTGTTATCGCATTAGATGGCCTTAAGCCATATTATTGTAATAAGTTCTCTTTTGGAGACATTCGATGTAATAACTGTGTGATTGCTACTCTATTATAAATCCTTCGAGTATTGTGTGTGTCAGCATTACTGATCCAGGGATGACACTGGAACACAGAGACTTGACCATCTGAGGTCGGGTCGCTACAAGATGGTGGGAGAGGCCTACTAGACAAACTGAGGGTGGGACTGCAATGTTATCAATAAGAGTGGGGATGTGTTTCTGTGTGTGCTGTGCGTGATAGATCTGTCGGGACGATCCATGGATGATGAAGGCGAACCATGTGTTTGGTAAGCAAACCTAACTAGATCGGTAGATCAATTGTTGTTTGTCGGAGGAAGGGAGAGACACAACTAATGAGGTAGATCGATCGACGTGTGGGTAAAAACGAGTTATAAGGACCTAGCTAGCTATATGTATAGAGAGAGACTGGTCGGTGTACGTCCATTTGTTAGAGGCAAATAAGGCCCAGCGAGACGGATAGACAGAGAGAATGGAGCTAGGAGGTGGTGCGAGAGGCCCAACTACTAGCTAGATAGGGGAGGAGTGTGCTGTTGTGAGATCGATGAAAAGAGGGGCGAGAGTTTACACGTGTGTCTCCACTGCATGAGAGACACGAGGCAAGGACACATAAAGGAGGAGATTGAAGTGTGTGTGTATGTTGTAGGCAGGCATCACTGGAGAGGTTTATCGATCGGTGTGTGTTGGAAAGGAGTTGTGGAGACTCGGGAGAACGACCTAAAGAAAAATGAATGTGCCCGTGGATGAATGCCGAGGGAGGGGAGGGCGAGGAGGCGTGGGCATGCACGAGAGAAAGTTAGTGGTAGCTACAAAGGTTAGAGGATTGTGTGGGTGTAAGAGACTAACAAAGATCATAATTTGATATGAAAGAGAATTCATATATTTGAACAGAGATCATAGTTTTTAAACATTGCATGCATGAATATAGCGGTGATACGTGTTGTGCACATGTTATACCATAATGTGATAATGCATGGCGCTTGCAACTCACAACTAAATGCCGAACAATCTAAACCATACTATACATCAAACAATCTCACATTTTATTTCAATTTATGATAATGTGTATGCTTTGCAGCATACAACTAAATATCGAACAATCTAAACAATACTATATATCTAACATTCTCAAATTTTATTTGAATTTGTGGTAATGTGTGGTGTTTGCAACTCACATCTAAATATTTGTAGGCGTGAGGGGGGGCACCATACATAATGTGATAAACACATTATACATATGAGACATGGTTTAGATTATGAAGATCTAGCTAGAGCTAGAAATGTAATGTGATTTGAAATCAAAATAAAGTGGATTCAAAATCTAGTTCGAGTTCATATAGTACACATAGTTCATATGTAACTCGAGACTAATCATGTGGTGTGCTATGAAGATAATGCACAAACGATGGTTTAACTTGACAATAATGATGATTGTAGATCTTATTAAAACAGAGAAACGAATTCAAATGCTTTGACTTCACAACAATCATTATCTGAGATCTTATTCAAATAGAGAAACGAATTCAAATTTAGTTCATATTGAAGCGGTAGTATATATCGCTTGGAATGCACTAAAATATTCATTTGAGTAGTACATTGCATGCATTATACACATAGCGGAATATTTTAATTGAACATAACATGACTTCAAAGTTTTGAATGACATTTGTAGTGCGATTGATTTGGTACAAGACATGTTAGGCTTGTCCGAAATTCAACCCGCGCCTTTGTTAGCCCGAAATATTTAAGATATATCTTTGTCTCACAGTTCGGACAACTCCCTTCATCTCAACCTCGCCTTGCTATTCGAAATTACAACGCCGCGAAACTCCCACCTCCTATGAAATCCCGACACGCGAAATGCCCGTGGTACCCCGAACCGAAAGAACCGCCTCAAATCGGTGGGGGGTACTTTCATAACTTAACCCACATTTCGGACAAGCGCGTCTCTAAGCCATGGTTCCCCACCGCCATCCCATCCGCCCACCCATTCAGACACCGAGGCCGCGAAAACCCGCGATGAAACCCCACACCTCGCTTCGTCCGCCACCCACCGGAGCCTCTTCCTCGATGACGCCGCCCACAACAACACCTCGACGCCCTCATCCACCGCATCGGATGAGGATCCGTCGTCGATCTCATTGTCCCGCCGGTTCAGCCATCCCGCCCTCCACCTCCAAGGAGTTGCCCCGACGTTCCTCGCGTTTTCGCGCCACCTCCATTCCCACACCGCCTTTCACCGCACCACCGGAAGAGCATCATCATCACCGCTTCCTCGGATGAAGCTGCGGCCTAATCGGCGCCACCAAAGAGGTTGTACACTAATTGCCGCATTTTCTTCTTGATTCGATCTCACGGTGCTGCCGGCGCTCGGTCCCGAGCCGACACGGCGTGGCTCCATCCACGGCCGCGTCGCCGGCTACTTCCTCCGCGGCGTCGCTCCCTCGGCAGCGACGTCCACATCAGTAGGAGCTGATGCTGCTTTATCTCTCTCTCGCGCTGCTGCTCTGCTCTTGCTCTCGCTCCCTTTCCTGGTCTACTCTTGCTATTGCTCTTGCTCGCGCTGGTGCTCTAGCTCTTGCTCTTGCTCTTGCTTGCGATGCTGCTCCGATTTAGCTACACTTCAGTCATCTGAATCGACTTTTGGGTCATCGATTTTCAGGGGTGGGGGGCTCGCCGAGGTGAAGGAAGAACCAGCCGCAATGGGAGGGGGGCTCGACGGAGAGGTACCCCACTATCTATCTTAGGGTTCAGGATGGGGGCGGTGGTCGCCGGCGATGGCGGGGCATTGGCGGGGCGGTGGCGTGGGGATCGCCGGAGAAAAAGCTCGGCACATGGGGGCCTAGAGGGATGGCGGGCGGCGGCGCGGCGGTGGGGATTGTTTTTGGCGGGCGGGCGGCGCACCGCCGCCGTGGGCGGCGGGGCTGCTGTTTGGTGGTGGTGGCGGCTCGGGGGTGGAGGTTGAAGATGAACCGCATGCCCTTGATTTCAGATCCAACGGCTGCAAAATCGACCGACCAGAGATGAAAAAGTTAGTCGACCGACGTAGCCTCACCTTGCTAGTTCGTTCAGCCCGGACAAAGAAAATTCAGTTTCGACGCTTAAGTTCAGTTTTACGCTAAGTTCAGTTTCGACGGTTAAGTTCGAGATGAGCGGCTGATGTATTTTACATCTAGCACTTTGTGGTTATGTATTTTACGCCATGTATTGAGACGCTATTAGAATTCCACTCAGTTAACGCTGTTCGTTCTCTCTTGTCCTGCATCAGCCTCAAGGCAGACAACTCACCGGAGCTGCTCCAATGACGAAACCCTCCATCACAAAGGAGCAGTACCTCGTGCTCCATCTCCGGACGCCTAAGATCTTCTTCCTCCTCCGACAGAAAAGTCAGCGGAGCATCCTCACCGCCAACCCAATCACGCTGAGATCGACATGGCTTCGCCAAAGAGGTTGTACACTTGTTGCATCTCTTTTTACTCTACATGTTATATATATTGTCCATCGAGCACACGGATTTGTTCCTTTAGTGTCTCCTTGAAAGAAAAAACGAGAATTCATTTTCACGTGTCCTCCTTTTCAAATTCCTATTCATGAAGCGTAAGACTAAAAGATAGTAGCATAATAGCATTATAACCGTACATTTTCTTGTGGTTTGACTTAATCTCACCATGCTTCTTTGCATCCCGTGATCTTCCAATTGTTGTGAATCAAACACCCAGATTGGCGAAATCTCGTGTTTTTAAATTCTCTGCTTTTGCACGTGCATTCCAATCCTATTCCTATCTATTTCCTATCCTCGCATTGTTGGAATCCTCCAATTCAAACGAGCACTTACAGAATTACTTCTCTTACAAATAGTTGTCAAAGAAAACCTTGCATGGTTTGTCCCGCCTCCTGCTGCTGCGCGTCGTCCACCCCAGCTCAGCTGCTCCAACGATGTAAGGGTCCAGACAGCAGGATCCGCCTCCAGATCGTCTTTCGCCGGCTCGATCTTCTTCCCCCGTTGGTAGCCATGAAAACTGCATTACCATCATCAACTGAGCAGATGACCTCGAGGACTACACGAGTCCGCAAGAGAGGTCGCACTCTTTCGTGTCTACTTACGTTATGCATCGCTTAATATTACATGCTACTTTATCGTCCTGTTCAACGATTAGACTCTGAGTCAGCTCCAAACTAATGGTCAAACTTGAGTTTTTAAATGGTTGTGCGGTACATATCGGGGCCGCTATCAATAGTATCTATCTACTATCTAGTTAATCTCCAGTGTCTACTATGAGTTTCATGTTGGGTGGGAAACAAACGGTAAAGAAGCCATTATCTATATTTTTTAACTGAAGCCATTATATGCCTGCTATTATTGGTTTTGGGTCTATCAACAGGTTGCTACCATCACTCTGGATTTCTGGATGCACTCCTTACATAGTCTCACTATGTTTTATTCCTATGCATGACAGTTATTGTAAACAATGGAATTGAACATGTAGAGCAAAAGAGACGAGCCTTGCGTGGCAATAAAATTTCATGCAGACGTCACTCCATGGTAGGCTAAAGGCAGCCCCTCCACGCATTTCGGATTGTAATCGAGAGGAAGATATCTGTTCTAGGGGATTCGGAAGGAGAAGACAACTCCTATTTACCCCCGAGGTCTTCGCCTAACTTGGCATCTTGATGTTGGTTATATCATGCATATGGTGTCTTGCATTGCTTACTTTATACATCAAATATGTCATCTTCTTAGTTTAGACATCCTTTGTGTGAATGCCATCTGCTTAGTTTATTCATCGCTTATGTGAATTATGCAATGCCATCTTGTTTAGTCAGCATCATATATGTGAATTTTGCAATGCCATCCCGCTTAGCGGTCATCTTATATGTAAATTATATCAGGCCATCCTTTTTTTATGCTACATATTACATTTTTCAACAATGTTAGTACATTCAATCGCTCTTCGTGTGCATCAGCCATTTGACACGGTGATGGCAAATTTGGAGTTAAAACAAGGTCTTGAGCAGACTATGCTATCTCGACGAAGCACATATCTCGCTGGTTACAGATAGCTCCTCGAGGAGGATTCAGAGACAGATGACCAGTCCTATTCCCCGAGGTGTAGGCTCTAACTTGGCAGGTGGTTATGTTGCTCATATCGTATGTATGGTGTCTCGCATTGCTATGTCATTTGATTAGTTTAGACATGCTTTGTGTGAATGCCACTGCTAGGTGTCTAATTACCATATATGTGAATTATGCATTGCCATCTTGTTGCAAGACATTATATATGTGAATTATACAATGCTATCTTGTTGCAAAGGCATTATATATGTGAATTATGCAATGCCATGTTGTTTAGCCAATCATCATGTATGTGAATTATATCATGCTATCATTTTTTTGTATTATGTGTTCCATTTGTCGACAACGTTTGTATATTCAACTACTCTTCCTGTGCATCAGCTATTTGAAGCGGTGATGGAAGTATCTGGAGTGAAAACAAGGTATTCAGAGCAGACAATGCTATCTGCTAAAGCAGAAATCTTGCTGGTTATAGAGAGCTCCTCAGAGGAGGATTCAGAGACTCATGACCAGTCCTATTTCCCCCCTGAGGTCTATTCTCAAACTTGGCAGGGTTATATTACCCATGTCATGCATGTTGTCTTGCATTGCTTAGTTTTTACATCATATATGGATTGCCATCTGCTTACTTACTTAAAATATAAATCATATATTTGAATTATATCATGTCATCATGTTTACATAGTACATACACATCATCTATCGAATTATGGCATGGCAACCCATTTAATAAAGACATCATATAGTTATATCATCTCATCCTGTTTAGTGTTTACAGTCATCATATTTGAATTATGGCATTCTATCCGTGAATGTATGTGAATTATGGCATGCCAACCTATTTAATAAACACATTATATAGTTATGTCATGTCATCCTGCTTACATAGTCTCATATTTTGAAATATTTCTTTCCATCTTTTTAGTTAGCCATCATAATGTGAAATTGTGTCATGCTATCCTGCTTAGTTAGCCATCATATATGTGAAATTGTGTCATGCTATCCTATTTGGTTAGACAACATAAATATGAATTATTTCATGCCCTCTTTTATTCCCCACTATCCATTGCACCTATCTATCATACAATGTCTATACTTTCAATTACTTTTCTTGTTTATCAGCCATTTGAATTGGAGAGCGTGATGGCGATTCAAGGGAGTAACAACACGGTCTTCGTAAAAGATAGTGCTACCAGTTGATGCAGATAGAACCACGGTTGTACTTGCCCAAGGACCAGATCCACCACACATAACCCAGACTCTATAAATTGTACCCCTACCAGCTTGGACAGAGAACCAGCTACACCCCTTCTAACCCCAACCCCGGCAGATAGTAACCCAGCCCAGCTTGACACAAGACCGTCTCCACCACAGATCACCCAAACACGAGCAGTTAGTAAGGGAACCGCAGTGCCCAAAGCACGAGGACCACCACTTCGAATCCCAACTCAACGCTTAAAGGAGTAGAAGATTTGTTCTCAGGTCAGGTTCTGTAGCTATGGTTCATACTCCTTTGCTGTTGCATTACTGTATTTACTCATACCAACTATTTTCAAATTTGAAGGATGGAATTGAAGCTCCAATGGCGCAACAAGTATGTTTTAAACCTGTTTCTTTAACTGGTTTGCTGTTGTAACCTGCTCTATGTTTATTTTAGTTTCAATTGAATAAACAGTTATGTTCTCATGTCATGCACATTACAAGTGTTGTTATTGCTCTATAGTTACCCACACTTATATTCTGTATATTCTGCTTTGTCTTGAACAAATATTATTTGAACTGTGTCTCTATCTTGATTTGGCAACAAAAACTAGAATGATATAGACCATAAAGTGACCATGGTACATAGATATATGTTTGTTTCATGTTGTTATCCTGTCCACTTTACTACTGAACTCATTTACCAAAATGAGTTTCATATACAACATGGTAAACATGTGATGTGTCTGCTTGTTTCTCTTTTAGAATGCGAACAAAATATTGGAAAACAGTACCGCGTTATCCAATGGTAAAGGAAGTAATGCAGATAAGGTTCAAGATAGTGAGACATCCCTGTTGGTCTCCAAGAAAGTTGATAAAAACTATCTTGACGACAATGAGGGAACCCAAAAGTCCTGTCTTGATGTAGTGTTCGAGCATCGCCACTATCGCTGGCACAAGCTCTTGAACTCGCTACCGAATCAAGACGCCTTCTTGAGTCTCAACTTCAAGTTGAAAGACATCGATCGATGTGTTATGACAGAAGTCAAGGACTAAGGAGTCCCGCAGAATTCAGATGCATATTTTCCGTGCAACAAAGAAGCTGGAGGATTTAAGCGCCAAACAAGAGAAAGTTAATAAGCTTGCTAAGCATCTTGCCAGCATTATGGGTCCCCAAGATATTGTTTCTTGAGATCTTCTGAAGTGGTTTCAGTTCTGGATTTGTTTTGCTGCTGCATTTATTTGCGCTGGTCGCCAACTTTGACAACCAGTGTATATGATATGTTGCTTTCTTCCCTATATTTGCACTGGTGGCGAACTTTGATGCCCAGTGGATGTAATATGTGTAATAGCCGTGATAGCCTAGCATAAGTTGCTTGCTTATTTATTTCCTTGTTGTTTTGTTTTTTGTTTGCTTGTAGTCTGTGCAGTTCTTTTTCTGTGGTTTGCTAGTGGCTGCAATAACTATTTTTTAAAACAAGGCCACAATAACCATGGGCTAATATTTACTATAGTGACACTGGGCCTCCTACGGGCTGTAGAAACAGTGGGCCTTCTATGGGCCGTAGAAACAGTAGGCCTTCTACGGGCCGTAGAAACAATGGGCCTTCTACGGGCTATAGAAACAATGGGCCTTCTACGGGCCGTATCATCAATGGGCCTTATACGGGCCGTATGATCGATTGGCCAAACATGGGACAATAACATGCCGCATTATGGCCGTGAACGGGCTAGAGTTGAATCGTCTGCTCATGGGCCGACCATAACGGGCCATCGTTAATAGGCCGATTTGATGACGCTATGAAAACGCCCCAACGATTAACGGACCACAAACGGGCCGATCAGAATTCACGGGCTGAATTTGGCCCACAAGCGTAAAATGACAAGAACGGGCCGTAAGTAAACGAATCGCCGGAAATGAGCCCAAAATAAATGGGCTCGATAAGGCCGAAGATAACATGGGCTGAAACGCCCAACCGAATAACGGGCCCTTAATGGGTATAAAGTGATACCTTCGTTCATTACGGGCCGCCACCACGGGCCGTTAATGGGTGTAAAGTGATACCTTTGTTCATTGCGGGCCGTTTCACCACGGGCCGTTAATAGGCCAAGAGTTACATTGGGCCTCATATGGGCCAAAGACGTCATGGGCCATACATGGGCCGGCGAAAACGGGTCGAGTCATATTGATAGCCCGATGACGCCATCGGGCTAATTCGGTAGGGCGAACAGCCTTGGGTTAGCGGGCTGTAAATGGGCTATATGCGAACAGGCCGTTAACAAAGCTTTCCATGGGTCGGCCCGCCACCTTTTGACCAAGTCAAACGGGCCGCCTTTTCACAGAATGGGCCTCTGTTGGGCGTGCCACGGTCGACGTATCATAGGCGCCTTCGTCCAATGAGTGGATGGCATCTGTCCCAACGATGAGCCGACACGTGTTTCCTCCACCAATGATGATTTTACACGTGGAAAATCCCCATTGGTCGGGCTGTTAACGGGTTATCGGATCCAAAACCGACCGATAGCTTAACGGCGTTCGCTACGATGGATGCCACGTGTCGGTCACCCTTGACGAAAGCACTTCGCGGACGCGATTTATCGTCATGGAAGTGGACACTTCGTGATGATAATTTTGGTAATGTCATGGAACACTTCTATGACAAAGACGGGTATGACTATCTTGATTCGTCATAAAATCGTCATGGATGTACATGCATGACAAAAAACGCGACCTACTGTGACAAACACGTATCATCACGGAAGTGTATTTTTTTTGTAGTGCGTAGAAAAACTAGCACCCAAATCACACAAAGCATAGCATTCATGATTGTTAATTTTAATTTTAATTGTAGGTTACCATTCATCATAAAGTTTTCTAGGGATAGAAACTTCCAACTCAAGTTTTTCTTCATAAGATTGCATCAAAGCATCAACGATATATTTAGTAAAAGCTTTATTTTGACTATAAGCATGCGGAGAATTTAGCACGGATTGCAACAAGGAAATACAATCTATAAAATAGCAATTATCATAATTAAATTCCTTGAAATCCAAAATAGTGGGTTCATTGCTAGCTAAAGTTTTAACATCTTCAATCCCACTTTTACCAATTTTTGCATTAAAATCTAAAAACTCCGAATTTTCGGTACGCCTTCTAACTGAAGTTGACTCATCTCCAGTCCCGTCATTATCAAGATTCATATTGCAAAACAAAGATTTAATAGGGGACACATCAATAACTTTTAGATCTTCATCTTTTTTTCTCATAAAAATTAGAAGAACACGCTTTTATAAAGCAATCTTTCTTAGCACGCATCCTAGCAGTTCTTTCTTTGCACTCATCAATGGAAATTCTCATGGCTTTGAGAGACTCATTGATATCATTCTTAGGTGGGATAGATCTAAGTTTCAAACAATCAACATCAGGAGAAATTATATCCACGTTCCTAGCCAATTCATCAATCTTAGGCAATTTTTCTTCAAGGAAAGCCTTGAAATTCTTTTGTGAAATCATAAACTCTTGAACACTAGTCTCAAAATCAGAGCGCATCTTATTAAAATTTCCGTAAGAGTTGTTGTAGGAATTACCATAATTATTAGAGGAATTACTAGGATACAGCTTAGGATTAAAGTTTCCTCTATAAGCGTTGTTACCTAAATTGTACCTACCAACAAAGTTCACATCCATAGATTCATTATTATTCTCAATCAAAGTAGACAAAGGCATATCATTGGGATTAGAAGAAACACTCTTATTAGCAAACAATTTCATAAGTTCATCCATATTTCCACTCAAAACATTAATTTCTTCTATCGCATGCACTTTTTACTAGTAGATCTTTCAGTGTGCCATTGAGAATAATTAACCATAATATTATCTAGGATTTTAGTAGCTTCTCCTAAAGTGATTTCCATAAAAGTGCCTCCCGCGGCCGAATCTAAAAGATTTCTAGAAGCAAAATTCAACCCAGCATAATTTTTTTGTATAATCATCCATAAGTTCAAACCATGAGTAGGGCAATTACGTATCATTAATTTCATCCTCTCCCAAGCTTGTGCAACATGTTCATGATCAAGTTGCTTAAAATTCATAATATCGTTTCTAAGAGAGATGCTTTTAGCGGGAGGAAAATACTTAGAGATAAAAGCATCTTTGCACTTATTCCAAGAATCAATAATATTTTTAGGCAAAGACGAAAACCAGGTTTAGCACGATCTCTAAGAGAAAACGGAAATAGCTTCAGTTTAACGATATCATTATCCACATATTTCTTATTTTGCATATCACACAAATCAACAAAGCTATTCAGATGGGTAGCGGCATCTTCACTAGGAAGGCCGGCGAATTGATCTTTCATGACAAGATTCAGTAAAGCAGCATTAATTTCACAAGATTCAGCTTCGGTAAGAGGAGCAATCAGAGTGCTTAGAAAATCATTGTTGTTGGTATTGGCAAAGTCACACAATTTAGTATTATCGTGAGCCATCATGACAAGCAAGCAATCCAACACACAAGCAAACCAGAAGCAAGCGAAAAAGAGGGCGAACGGAAAAGAGAGGGCGAATAAAACGGCAAGGGTGAAGTGGGGGAGAGGAAAACGAGAGGCAAATGGCAAATAATGTAATGCGAGGGACAAGAGTTTGTGATGGGTACTTGGTATGTCTTGACTTGTGTACACTCAACAACGGCGCCAAAAATGGCTTGTTGTTGGGAGTCAAATCTTGACTTGACTTGGCGCACACCTCCCCGGCAACGGTGCCAGAAATCCTTCTTGCTACCTCTTGAGCACTACGTTGGTTTTCCCTTGAAGAGGAAAGGGTGATGCAGTAAAGTAGCGTAAGTATTTCCCTCAGTGTTTGAGAACCAAGGTATCAATCCAGTAGGAGGTCACGCTCAAGTCCCTTGTACCTACAAAAACAAATAAGAACCTCGCAACCAACACGATAAAGGGGTTGTCAATCCCTTCGCGGTCACTTACGAGAGTGAGATCTGATAGAGATGATAAGATAATATTTTTTGGTATTTTTATGATAAAGAGTAAAAGTAAAGAAAGCAAAGTAAACAGTAATGGAAATAACGGGAGATTAATATGATGGAAGATAGACCCGGGGACCATAGGTTTCACTAGTGGCTTCTCTCAAGAGCATAAGTTTTACGATGGGTGCACGAATTACTGTCGAGAAATTGATAGAATTGAGCATAGTTATGAGAATATCTAGGTATGATCATGTATATAGGCATCATGTCCGTGAAAAGTAGACCGACTCCTGCCTGCATCTACTACTATTACTCCACACATCGACCGCTATCCAGCATGCATCTAGAGTATTAAGTTCATAAGAACGGAATAACACTTTAAGCAAGATGACATGATGTAGAGGGATAAACTCATGCAATATGATATAAACCCCATCTTTTTATCCTCGATGGCAACAATACAATACGTGCTGCTTCCCTCATCACATCGGGATCGAGCACCGCAAGATTGAACCCAAAGCTAAGCACTTCTCCCATTACAAGAAAGATCAATCTAGTAGGCCAAACCAAACTGATAATTCGAAGAGACTTGCAAAGATAACCAATCATACATAAAAGAATTCAGAGAAGATTCAAATATCGTTCATAGATAATCTTGATCATAAACCCACAATTCAACGGATCTCGACAAACACACCACGAAAGAAGATTACATCGAATAGATCTCCAAGAGAATCAAGGAGAACTTTGTATTGAGATCCAAAGAGAGAGAAGAAGCCATCTAGCTAATAACTATGGACCTGAAGGTCTTAGGTAAACTACTCAGACATCATCGGAGAGGCTATGGTGTTGATGTAGAAGCCCTCTGTAATCTATGCCCCATCCGGTAGGACGCCGGAAAAGGCCCCAAGATGGGGTCTCACGGGTATAGAAGGTTGCGGCGGTGGAATTAGGTTTTCGTGGTGCTCCTCGATGGTTTGGGGGTACGTAGGTATATATAGGAGGAAGAAGTAGGTCGGTGGAGCCACGAGGGGCCCACAAGAGTGGAGGGCGCGCCTGCGGGGGGGGGGGGGGGCTGCCTCGTGGCCGCCTCGTTGGTTGCTTGACGTCCACTCCAAGTCCTCTTGATCACGTTTGTTCCAAAAATCACGCTCCCAAAGGTTTCATTCCGTTTGGACTCTGTCTGATATCCTTTTTCTGCGAAACACTGAAATAGGCAAAAAACAACAATTTGGGCTGGGCCTCCGGTTAATAGGTTAGTCCCAAAAATAATATAAAAGTGTATAAATAATCCCATTAAACATCCAAAACAGAATATATAATAGCATGGAACAATAAAAGATTATAGATACGTTGGAGACGTCTCAGTATCAGAGCACATGTTGGCTGTAGGACGTGACCCCTAGAAACTAGCAAGCCCATAGGAAAGATTTTCTCTAAAACTTTATTTTCAAAAAGATCTTCTATCTCTCTTCTTTTCTGAGCTTTATCAAATATTCCCTTTTAGTTAGACTATACCCCTTCCCCTTTTGACCACACAAAGATTCGACTGATGAGACTACTCCAAGAAGGACAAGCTATCGGACAACTAAGATCACTTCGGAATGAAGAGGATTTTACTGTGCATTATAACAATGGAAACGACAACGGCTGAAGACCCCGAAGACTAGGAGAATTTGAAGGCTCTGAAGAATTTTCGGATTGGTATGACCTAGGAAGGCTACCCTTATGGAACTTGTCAGAGTATGGAAGCTGTCAATACCCGAGATCAAGGTGTCGGAGAAAGACTGGAACATGGAGCGTTAAAACTCAATGTTTTTGTCAAGAAAACCCTAAGGCAGGAGATATAAACTATGAAATGATAGCTCATGGAAATGACAAGGGCAGAAACACGGCTATCCATGATGTCATCGCCCGCTTATGCTATTGACATGGTGGTGAGTTAAACATGCATTTCATCGGAAGGATTGGATGACAAAAGGGCTAATGGAGCACTATCGACAAAAGATAAAGTTTTAACCTTAGCTGGTGTCTCGCCAGGATCTGGAGTATTACATCAAGAAATTCAGATGGACCTTCTGGAAGCCGTATTTGACAAGGAAGTATTTCATGAAGAACTCATGACCCAGAAGCTGAAAGTAGCTAAGCTGGAGGAGCAAAATCTCAAGATACCGGAGATCCGTCAGGAACTGAAGGACAGTAGGACCATGGTTCATGCCAAGGATGTTGAAACCCAGAAGTTCAAAATGTAACTCCATAATATTAAAGGACGTCACGAGAGACTTCGTGTCAATAGAGATGATATGGTAAAAGAACTTGAGAAGGACAAGCACGATCAGAATAAGCCATCAGAGACATGAACAAGACTTAAAGAGTTGGTGACTTTGAAGATTTATTGACCTTTAGAAGACCAAACCCCTGTTATATACCTACGTTAGAGGCGACGATTGTGAGCTGTCATTTGTTTGATGTTTTTCCGACAGCCACAAAATAAAATCCGTCTTTTCAAAACTATTGTTTGTATTGTGTGTATCCCTCTCTATCTCTCTTATCCCACCCCCAAAACCCTTGGACCCAATAGAGGATGAATGGAGATGAGCTTGTATTTTCTGGACCGATGAGTCAATGGGAGACAGGCCGATAGATTCAGAACATGGAGGATCACATGAAGAATAAACCTATAGTCGGAAAGGATATGACCCAGCATGCTCTTCAGTGCTTTAAAAGAGGTGCTACTACTTGGTGGAGGATGTACCAAACCATCAATGGATGGCAAGGAATAACCACTTGGAAAGAATTAAGCTGTCTATGCTGAAGTCTCATCTTGTGTCCCAGAAATTCAAGCCTTATGGAAATGGTATGAAGAAACCCTGTGCATGCAAGCTTTGTGGAGAAATAGGACACAACCATAAAGAACACAAGGACGAATGCCCTAATTGTGAAGGAAGTCACCCAGCTGAAGAATGCCCAACTAGGCAGACCACTTGTTTCTTGTGTGAAGGGACTACCCACTACCCTGCTCAGTGTCACACTTACCCCATGGTACAAAGAATCATCCAGCAGAAGAAAGAAGCAATGAAAGGAGCCCTCGTGGAAATTTTAGAAGAACCTGTGATGAAGGTAGAGGTGGAGGACACACCCAAAGAAGAACCAATTAAACCTTGCACCAAGTCATGCTATTCATGTGGAGAATAAGGACACATCTCCTAGAATTGTATGAATGGGGACCTAGTAGAAATCCCGATAGAGGAAGTAGAGTATGACCCACAGGAAATAGAAGCCCTGATTGGAACAGAAAAGTCCAGGAAGAGAAATAGATTGGATTCCAAGAAGGACCTGAGTCATATCATATGTTTTAGGTGCAGAGAGTCACGACACTACTTCAGCAGTTGCCCTAAAAGGAAGTCGAGGACCCAGGGAGGCTATGTAACCACAAGGAAACCTCGAGACTTGTCAGAAGTAATATGTTTCTACTGTAATGAAGCAGGGCACTTTGCCAGAGATTGTCCCAAAGAGAAGGAGACTTGGGATAAGTAGTTGAGTCTGTGAAGAATATAGTAGTAGTAGTGGAAACAATTCTTTCATATTGAGTTTTGAGTTGAGGCATGTGATGGAAATGTAGTAAATTGTAGTAATTTGAGAATCAAGAAAGTTAGCATCATTGGTACTGATATGGATTTTATGAGTTGTTACTCTATGAAGAAAGATTTTTACCACTTTCGAGGATATGAGAAATATGGTCTATGGATGAATTCGAGCATTTTAAGGGTGGTAGTACCCTGTGAGGAGCCTTGACCCCTACAAAGGATAATGATATTCCACGGAGTGGACTTTGGACAAAATAAGTACGAGTTTTATCTCGATATGCGGGATACCCAAGAATATGAAGGGGTGAAGTATTATTGGATATAAAGGAGGTAGAATGTTGGCTATGGAGCAATTGTAACTCCATGATGAGTCTGAGTAATCACGTCTTAGTTTGGCAGCAATAGAAGGAAGGGAGACCGTACGATTGGATGGATTTAAGAATGCTAGGAAGCTGGATGTTGAAATAGTGATCAGTTGCCCAATGATGAGTTCAAGGTTTACAAGTGAGGAGATGGGCCATAACCCACAGGCCCCAGGACCTGCCAAGAAGCAAGCACACTCTTGCTGATGGAAAAACCCTGGAAGAAGTTACGACCTTCTCAATAAACGATCTTATAGGAGTAACGCAAAACTTGAGAGTTGTGAAGAAATGATAGATGTTTGTGTGGCTTGCAGAATCAATGGATTTATCTGAACTTGGTTCGTTGACAAGAGAAATTCTGCAGTGCTTGTGAGGATGACCAAGTGTTAGAATGCGAGATTCACTAAACCATATACAAGGTAATGATTTGGGTGTGGGATGGATTGATCACCATACCGACTTACTCTTGTTATTCGCTTTGCTATATGGGATGGTAAATCTGAGTGACTTACCTATAGTAGGGAGACAACGATATTAAACCTTGTTTGAACCTTAGAATGGTATAAGTATTTTCCCTTGTACAAGGCAGTTGTTGCCAATCGTAGGTCATCCGGTGAGAATGAAGCCCAGACCCATTTCCTGTAGGAGAAACCATAAATTGTTGACCACCATGAGATATCGATAGTTGTTTAGTACTAGCGCAAGATTTGTCAGATAAGAAGACCCAGTCATAGAAGAACCGTACCAAGATGAAAGGACATTGAATTGATGGAAAAAGGTTGTGCCACTACTGGAAGAGCCCAGAGAAGGAATTTTCTCGAGAATCTGAGAAGACCGACATTGTCAAGAATAATGATGGAGTATATGAGTATTGATGGAACAGTAACAATGTTTCTAAGGGTGGTAGCACCCCAGACCCCCTGTGACGATCGATGGATTTTGAGAAGACCCCGAACCTAACCTATTTCTTGCTAGCCTCTCTGAATCTCGAGGACGAGATTCATTTTAAGGGTGGTAGGTTTGTAACATCCCAAAATTCTAAATTTTGGAATGTTATAATAAATAAATAGTTTTGATTATTTGTTTGTTGGTTGTCTGATTGATTGACTGAAAGTGAGTGAAATTTGAAACTTTTGAAAGTTAAATGAGAGGGAATAACATGACTTTCCCAAACTTCCATTTTGCATTTATGACCTCCATGAGTTCGAATTATTTTCACCACAAAATCCTGGAGGGAAGATGACATGACTTCTTCCATTTAAATAAATGAAAAGGGTTTTGAAAAGATTTGAATTTTATTTGGAAATATTTTCCAATTCAGAAACTTTAAGTAACTCAATGATTTTCATGAGAGAAGATAACATGACTTCTTCAAAACATATGAAATGTGAGTTCAAGTTTAAAAGAATTCAAATTTAAAGTCCCTTTGAAAGTGTTTTTCAAATTAGAGTTATTTGGATTTTATTCAAATTATTTTCTCCAAAAATAAAATATATGGAAATTAGGGTAAAATGATTCCCTACATTATAAAATTGGAGAGAAATAAATTTGAATTTATTTTGGTATTTTTAAAATGATTTTTATGAGGTTTTATTGCTGCAATAGCACTCTTTGCTTTATTTAATTTTTTTGGATTTTATTTGAAGCTAGAAATCTGTTCATCATTTATAAAATATTTTTCTGAAAATTTTGATATATAATATGCCTATGTACAATTTAATTTTATTTTCTTTATTCATTTTTTCTTTTCTGATTCTTAAAAAAAAAACTGCAAGTGCGCCTGGAACTAACTGTCGCCTACGTGCGCAGCATAGTGGCATCGGGCGCCCCATCATTTTACTTTATTTTCTTCTCTCCTACATGGGCCAGGCCCAGCCAGCCTTTTTTTCACTTTGACCGAATATTGTAAAAAAAACTACAGCGCGCGAGGCCGGGCCGAACTTTTAGCCCATGATCTTTTTCAAATTTCATCTACGTACGTATATGTTTTGTCCCACATCGCCTAGCCTTTGACCCCTAACCCTTTTTTTCACGTATAAATATAGATCCATAAAGCCTCAAAAATCATCCGATTCAGGTTAAATCAATATTTTGGTTTGACTAGATTCACTAAACAAAAATATATTTTTCCTCTCCGGCGGGAAGAAGTCGTCTCCTCTCTCTAAAGTTGTCTTTTCTCTACCTTATAATGGTATATTTCTTTATTTTTTTAATATACTCCCGTAGCTTATTATTTCTAGACTAGTATGGTAGAATAATTAGATTATCAATTAGTCTCTGTATTTATACATTACATCTAGAATTCTTTTAGCCTTAAATATTTTTTCTTCCTTAAAACAGTTTGGCCCTGATTTTTCAAATAGCCATAACTTTTTAGTCGCTTGTCCAAATCCAACGAAACCAATGCCCACTTCTTCGTTATGATCTCCTCTGTCTAGATAACCAACTTAAACATATTTTTGAAAGTTTAAAATTTTGATTTCAAATAGATTTAACTTCAAACTTCTTTTGTTCATAACTCGAGTTTTATAACTCCGATTTAGTTGATTCTTTTTGCAAATTGAAGCTCTTGACCTAAACTTTCTGATAAGACCAAATCCACCCAATTTTGGTACTATTAGAAATTGTTTTCTATTGCAAGAGTTAATTGTTTGTTTTCGAAGTTTTCCGAGATCTTTTCTTTGATTCTTTTGCATGAGTGCTTATGGATGCAATTGCTTGCTGACGATAGATTGATTGGAGTGTGACGAGTAGAAATATCAGGAGTTATGAGTGCGAATCATCTTCATCATCAGTACAAGGCAAGTTCACACTTTGATCATATCCCTCCATAACCCAATTTTTATGCATTAGTCTTATCCTCAAACATTGCATGAGTAGGATTGATAACATGTGGGTATTGGGAAGTAGTTGATGAGGTAGGAACCTATTGTCCTGCATTCAAACCTTGGGAGATACTTCTACGTTATGCTCATACTGCTCTGCCATGCTCGTAGACGTGGATTGGTTGAGTGTATTCATGACAAATGTGAGAGTTATCATTAATGGTTAACTTAAGGTGGCTACTTTAATACACATCTCGGTGGATTGGTTGGGGCACCCTGGGGATATACCAGTGGCTTGCCCGGACACCTGGGGATATACCAGTGTTGTCTTAGGAGATCCCGGGGTACCCGTGTGATCATCCAATGGTTTGCCACCCAGTCTCAAAGGGATCAACTTCCGTGTGCAGCCACAAGCTATTATGGGCTCTAGCATAGTTGAGTATGTTGCATGACCTATTTCAGTGGTAGGCTAGCAGTTGTAGGGGATGTAGGTTAGTACTGTCTACCCAGAGTAAAGAGTTAATGCTCCTGAAAGACTGTGTCTCGGTCATCCATTTCTCAAACACCATGTAGTGCGAGAAATCCAACGGAGGAGATCGAGTCTTGTGGGGAAAAGTGCGCAAACCTCTGCAGAGTGTACAAACTAATCATGATTAGCCGTGTCCCCGGTTATGGACATCTTGAGTATCTGGTTCTTGGATTATCATGTTGATATCAACACTCTATTTGATTAATATGATTGGGTTAATGATTATTATTTTGGGATTGTGTTGGGGATATACCTTCTCAATATTTTCAAAACAACTTTGTAGTTAAATAAAATGTATTCCTTTGCTGTAGGCAAAAATTGGTTTTATTCAAAAACAAACTTAGAGCTTTCCACCAGCCAAATATGCATGTAGTGATAGCTATTATTCATCATTATCCTATGGTGTGAATTTGCCAGTGCATTCAATGTACTGACCCTTTGTGGCTGCAACGTCTCATGTTGTAGGATTCTTACGACGAGTAAGTGATACGTTAGGGTTACGATGTCTACACTCAACTTTGTCATTGGTGTTGATGGGTATCCACAACCTTGTTGTTACTTCCGCTATATGGATTGAGGTAATAGTATTTTTGTTACTTTATACATGTGATTTACCTCTGTTATAAATACTTGAGTACTATGTGTGTCAGCATACCGATCCAGGGATGACACTTAAGCACAGAGACTTCGATCCATTCGGGTCAGGTCGCTACAAGCTGCTACTTGCGCTGATTGCCGGGCAGCAGCGGCAGCTCGGAAACCGGCAAATTTGATGGGCCATACTGCAAGATCCATTGGACCAAGGTCCATGATCTCCAAGATTGCAAGCAAGTTGAGCAGTTAGTCGAGAAGCAGAAGGCTAAATATGAAAGGCATGATAAGGAGAGAGGCCAAAATGGTGCTAGCGGGAAAGGCCATGGTGGCTGCAATGGTCATCGCGGCAAAGTCGATCAGCAGAAGGAAAAGCCCGCCAGGGGCCATGATAAAAAGGAAAATGAAGATGACAGTGAAGAAGAAGATGATGAGACTAGCAAGCATGAATTTTGGAAAGCTACCGAGGCAATGTGCATTGACGGGGGAGCATCTTTGCACTTCTCTCACAGCCAGCTCAAGTAGTGGGCACGTGAGGTTAATGCGGCAGAACTAGTAGAAAACGCACGAGAACCACTCAAGTGGTCCCACATGCCCATCATTTTTATGTTGAAGATCATCTTGATCGCACTACTGCGGTTGGATGCTTACAATTGTTGGTTTCACCAACAATCCGCAACCTCAAGGTCGAAAAGATGTTGGTAGACAGTGGAGTAGGGTTGAATTTGGTTTCCCCTGACGTTCTTAAGAAACTTCAAATTCCTGACAAAGACCTGAAGAAGACTGGCACTTTCCAGGGGATCAACCAAGGAAGGAGCTAGCCAAAGGGAAAGATTACTTTGTCGGTGACGTTTGGCGGGGAAATAAACTTTAGGACTGAGAAGGTTGTGTTCGATGTTGTTGAGCTTCCCCTGCCATTCAATGGAATACTTGTCCGTCCAGCTTTGACCAAGTTCATGTCAGCATCCCATTACACATATAATACCTTGAAGATGTCGGGCCCCATGGGAGTTATGTCAGGACCCCGATTCCAAGTCACATCGATCTACCCGGTAACACCTCATATCACTTTGCGGCCTCACGCACGGTATTCCCACGGGTGTCGCCTTACCATGGCCCGGGACCGTTTGCGTCTTTTGGCTCACGTATATGATAGTGTCGCTAGCATCCATATGACAGAGAACCCGGGCCGACATGGCTAGTCGTGAACCCAAAGCGGCACTAACCCATGGGGACAGGCATACATGAATCACATCGAGCATGTCGGTCATCAACGTATGAATCCGGGCTGTAGCATGGCTAACAGGACTCCGTAACCCGGCTGTAGCAGATAGGCAGGACTCCGGATATCACCGCGTGACATTTCCCGAAGGACAGACATAGGAACGAAGTGAAACACATGCCGGCCGATCAAGTGTCCAAAGTAGTAGTCTTTGGGCTAGCAGGACTCCGTGAACCGGGCTGTAGCGGACTACTATCGCTCAGAAGCACTAGACTACGTTTCCCCATATGAGAGGCTGCCAAGGATATACAACTAGATTGTCGGATCCCACACATACCAAGCATTTCAAACATACACACAATATGCTCAATATATGTAAATACAACATGGCATCACAACATAACTCTATGACTCAAATATTTATTCATTAGGCTCCGAGGAGCGAGATATTACAAACATGGGTCTCATGACCCAACACTCGAAACATACAAGTCAAAGCACAAGCGGAAGCTTAACATGTCCGAGTGAGACATCTACAAATGAAAAAGGCTGAGAAGCGACTATCTACCACATCTGCAGGGGCACAAGATCGTAGCTGAGGTAACAAGCTAAGCGTCAAGTCCAAGCGAAACTACTAGCGAGACCAGCGTCTCTCGCAAAACATAAAATAAGCAAGCGTGAGTACAAATGTACTCAACAAGACTTACATCGAACTAACTACATATGCATCATTATCAACAAAGGGGTGGTGGAGTTTGACCGCAGCAAGCCAGCTTGGACTCGGTGGCTATCTGAACTACATTGCAAGTAACTCTTTTGAGGTGGCGCTACGAGTCCACATATTCACCATATCAATACACCACTATGGACCGCTCCCGTCTCCCTACGAGAACGCCATCCATACCACTCACGCTTATCTTGCGCATTTTAGAGTATCCACTTTCACTTGTCTATGAACTGATATAGGCAACCCGAAGTCCTTTTCGGACACGGCTATTGAATAGATCATATTAACCTGCAGGGAGTACTTCTTCACACGCTCTCACCACTTACCGTCGTTTACACGACATGTACTCGGCAATCTTCAAGCGGAAGCCCAACGTGGGTGTCGGCCACAGCCTACCTAAACACTCAAGTCCCTAGTCCAGGTTTATCGCCTATTCAGGTTCCATCCGCAGGAGTCGGCCGAGGTTTCCCATACGGCCCCGAACGATGTGTGCAGGGTTCCCGAGATACCAAACGGGCATTCGGTACACCGGGCCACGGTGTATCTACCGCATCATAGCCCACCCCTAGGGTCAGCGCTACGCACGGCCTCCAACACATATCCTACAAACACCAGAAACTAGTTGCAACTCCTAGACAGAGAACAAGGGTGGTTAAGAAGCCGAGAGGGTCCATTGGTTTCGGGCCCAATGCGTGGTAGTAACTGTTTCATGGATCACAAACACAGAACTCAGTTCCTGAGGACAGCTGCAATGAGACAACCCACCATGTACTCCTACATGGCCTCTCACCGCTACCTTTACCAAATCGTGTTCACACACTTAGCTCACACACAGTAGGACATGTTCACACAACTCCGACTCATCCCCGATGAATCAGACCTGTCTCAACTCTAAGGAGTAGCAGGCATGACAAACAAGCATGAATGAGTAGGCACAACAGGGCTCAAACAACTCCTACTCATGCTAGTGGGTTTCATCTAATTACTATGGAATGACAGGTCATGCAGAGGATAAAGGGGTTCAGCTACATGACAAGTAACACATGAGTCGTTGTTGTCCTAATGCAGTAAAATAGAGCAGGAGCGAGAGAGTGGGATTATATCGGAATGAACAAGGGGGTTTTGCTTGCCTGGCACTTCTGAAGATAATATAGTTCTTCATCGGTGTCATCGAACAATAGTTGGGCGTCGTCTCTCGAGAGGGACAAACACCGGCAACTGAGAAAGAACACAATCAATGCAATGCACATTCACATGAATGACATGTCATGTTAAGGTACTGAATTCACCTAATGCAATATCTAGCCAAGTTAATTGAAGTGGAATTCAAACAAGAACAAATTCCAACTCCAAATGTTATTTCATAAATTGCCCTAATCATCATTTGTCCTATTCAGTGAGGTTAACTTGTTCAAACATGCATGATCATGGCACAAACAGATTCTTCATATTTTTCTGATCATTTTTCATATATAACTTATTTCCATTGGAGTTACGGTTGAATTTCTATGAATTTTAGAAGTTTTCGATATATTCTGGAATTTCCTGAATTAAATTAAATCTAGAAAATAACTAATTGCGTCAGCACTACGTCACTATGACGTCAGCGGTCTACAGGCGTCGACCAGGTCAAACCTGACCAGTGGGATCCACACGTCAGTGACACAGACTGGTTTGGGTGGATGACAGGTGGGCCTAGTCAACTGCCACGCCAGCATAGTCAACCTGACATGTGGGCCCAGTCAACGGGTGACGTGGCAAGGTCAAGCTAATAGGTGGGGTCCATCCTGTTAAATTAATACTAAGTATTTTGTTAGCCGGCTAATTAGGATGTGGGGCCCTTCTGTAAGTGGGTCATGTGGTTAATTAGCAGGTGATTAACTACTAATGACGCGTCACGTCATCATCACCTGATCTACGCCGGCGATGACCAAACCGACGGCGAGAGTTCGCCGGACTCGCGTTAGGGGCAGCGGCTCAGTGCGCTGAGGGCACCAAGAGGGAGCCCTCGCTCGCCCGCATCTAGGGGCGCAAGCGGAAGGAGCCCGGGCGGCGTGTAACTACGGCGGCGGCGAGCCGGGCGGCAGCCGGAGCTCGGAGGTGCTTTGAGACGGCGCTACGGGGCACGGTAGGACAGGTGAGGGGGTGCGTTCGGCTCCTGGGGGCTTGCTGAGCACGAGGGTGGGCTCGGACGCAAGCGGAGGTGGCTAGAACGGTGAAGACGACATGCGCGGCGGAGCCGAGCTCTCGGCCATGGCGGAGATGCGTCCTGGAGCTCGCAAATGCGAGGGAAAAGTGAGGGGTTCAGATAAGGAGCTCACTGCGAGGTCGGAGAGGAGCTCGGCGGGCTCGGAGGCGTCCTACGTGCGGCGAATCAGCGGCAGTGGTGGTCGGAGCCCGAGGAGGAAGACGATGGTGGTGTCGGTGTTGCAGGGCATCCGGGCTTGCGCTTGTTGAGGGGAAAACTTCACGACGTCTAAGCGGACGGCAGGGTCAGCATGGGGAGGCACGGGGTCGGCTATGGCTGCGGTGGTGCGGACGGCGGCGATGGCGCTTCGGTGGCGCATGAGCTTGAAGCGAGAGAGGAGGGAGAGGAGTCTGGGAGAGAGGGAGAGGTGCAAGGGGGGAGGGGAGTCGTGGCACCTCGGGTGCCTCGGAAGCAGGTAAGGCGAGGAGGTGGCCAGGGCTCTCGGGCGCGCGCCACGCCTCGCCTCTGCCTACTGGCAGAGGAAGACGACGAGCGGCGAGGTAGGTGGGCTGGGCTGGTCAAGCTGGGCCGGCTACAGGTAAGTGCGCCAGGTCGGCTCTGCTGCAGGAGAGCGCCAGGTAAGAAGGCCCCGGTGGGTTTCTCTCTCTCTCTGTTTTTCTAATTATGTTACTATTTTCTATTTATCTGCAACTGTTTGGCGTTATTAAAAATACTAGGTCAAACCCAAAAATCATGAAACTAATCAATGCCACTGTTTGGAATATAACAAACAACAAACATTTTGGTTTATGATTATTTGAACATTTAAACTATTTATTAGCATTAAATGCCCAAATGCAAATACTTAATGAATTAATCCAGTGACCAAATATGTCATGAAAAATGTGCAACACCTCTGGTTATGGTTTATAACATTTTTCCAGAAATGATGAACATTTTCTTAAAGCCATTTGGATTCACTGAAAAATATTTTTAGTTGAACCTATTTGATTTCCTTTAATGCTAGGGTTTAGGCAATCCCATTTCAAATTTCACGAAAATTAAACATGATGCATGGATGCAATGCCACTAGTTACAAGCAAGCTCTAGGGCTGTGACAACTCACCCCCACTAAACAAGAATCTCGTCCCGAGATTCAAGACGTGAGGTAAGAAATCAAGGGCTCACAAGCTAACACGATCTTCACGATCCAACTGTCCTTCTCAAGATGTTGATTCATTGCCTCATAATGATCTTGACGTCTTTGCTTTCGAGAACTTCATCCAACACGACAACGACAGAGAGGAACTCTTGCAGGAATCGATCTTCTTAAAGATCGAACAACTCACGATCAACTCACGGAATGAGATGGTGAAACATCTCGAGTTGAGACACAAAACACCTCGAGAGGGATGGAAGAACAAACGACGGGGTTTGATTGGTGGGCAACAATTCCACGCTTAGAAGGATGGTGGATGGTGTCAAGGTGGCGAGGAAATATTTACCATGATCCCGTAACGGGGCACCTCGAGAAAGGTGACGCGAGGAACTATTCCCTTAAGTGGCAAAAAGAATTACTTTTGATTCAGAGATCATTGAAACTCTTCATACCAGCCTAAGGCAATTCACAATTGATTGATTGAAAGAGCTCAAAGAAATGGCATACTCAGACTAGAATGGATGATGTGGACTACCTTGTTGAAGACAACGCAAGGAATGATTTTTGCTTATCATCGGAGGTGGAGGGGACCCATGGTAGGACCACTTCTGAAGATGATCCTGAACAAGAATTATTAAAAAGGCAGCCCGTAGTGAAATGGCACAAGGACGGTGCAAGCTGGGAACGAAATGCAACTGTTGGAATGTTCCAACCATCATATCTGCCTGAGATTCAGATCTGGCTGGTGTCAGGATAATCCAGACTCATCAAGTCTAGAAAGAAAAAAAATGAGAGTTTGCAACACAAATCGACGAGATGACGTTGCGAGATTCTCGGGAAATGAACTACGATAGCAAGCTCCAAAACATGAGCTGGTTCTGCTACAAACAAGTGAACACGCTGTCCCAGACAAGCATGACCACGTAGTAGTCTTATAATACAACACTACCGAGTTCAGGTGGGGCACCATCAACAAGGATATCGAAGTCGTGTGCATGAACTAGTATTCGCACCTCAACTCCTTTTCCTTGAACAAATCAATCAGTGGCTTGGTGTGCTATGGAATTCATATGGAATGAAGATGATCAGTCTATCAGACCATAGAATACTTCGCACGTGCATGACTGACTTGGAATGATTCCAAAGGAAACAAAACAAACCTTTCTCAAATTCATGGCGGCAACTTACACCTAAAGCACATGAATTCGAGGAAGTCACTTTTTCCATCCAGGCATAAGCTTCATGAACGGAACACGAAGACATTGCTTATAAAGTTTCCAACACTAGGTTGATGTTCAACATGAATCATGGGGGAGACAAGATGCTGCTGATGGGCTCAACATCAACTCATCGGAATTTCCATATCACTGGACTTCCACCATCATGTGAACACGGTGATAGCATTGGTCAGACAAAAAGATATAATGGTGTATGCTCGAGGGATCAACCACGAGTAAGACAACATTACGAGCATCGTTGGTACTGATTTGATTTGACGATAGCCCACACTCAAATCAAAGGATTGATAAGACAATAGGTCCAACAACGATCACGGGGACCAATCGATGAAGATATCATCTTTCTTCAACACACACTACACAAGAATATCCCTTTGGAACGAACTAAGTCAGGCAAGCTTTTATCTTCCAACTCTCCAAGTTGTTGTTTGGCTTAACCAACTAGCTCAGGGGTATCCAACACAGATTCTTGGAGAAAGGGTGGTTCACAAGAAACCAACTTGATCACGAGCTCAACATAACAGTCAGGAGACAACCCGGTAACACTTCCAAGAAGATATTTGGAAAGTCACGAACCACCGGTATGTTACTAAGCTCGAGAACAATCTTGCTTTTGAGGGCAAAACGATATGATCAGATGAGTGAGGACTTCACAAGATCCTAACTCATCGATCGAAGAGTGCACCAGAACTAAAGACTAGGTAGCACGATTAATCTTAGGATGATGATTCAATAACCAACACGCTAAGAATGAGAGTATTGTCCATTTACTACCAAGCAACGAGGTTGCTAGGAGTATCGATTTCACACATCACAGTTCACTTGTCGGCATTCCGGTTACAACAACACGAGGACCGAGGAATGAATGATGATGGTGAGAAGTATCACTATGTCAAAAATTCATGAGAGTTGGTGCAGTTCTCGTGAAAATTCTGACATAAAGGGGGTAATACTCCAAGGTAGAACAGAACAAAGCTAAATTGGCATTTTGATCTGCGGGATACAACTACTTTGACCCAATCCTAGAAATGGATGAGGTACTGGAGTTTGTTTCTCCTAGTCATTCCGGAATAGAATGGCTTGACGGACCACAAGAGTAAAAGGGAATCGATAAACAAATACACACATACTCTTTGACTATCAACTGATAGAGGATGGTCGGGATACAACTAAAGAGAGCAACTCAAAGGAACATATAATTTTCTGAGTTGTGGATGCATAGATTAGTATGTCGAGCAAAGCTCAACATTTCTTCCGGATAACCCATGCGGAAAGGGTAGAACTGGCAGATTCACAATTATGAATGGAGAACTCCTCAAGAGTACTCTGATTGTGATCCTTTAGTTCAGCGAGGAACTTATGCCATAAGCGGTTCATAGCATTTGGAAGAAGGAAATACCACGGACCTCGAGGACTAATGCAAAGGTTACTAATATCCTAAAGGAACTAGCAAATACTAACAACATGAGGTAGGGTGAATCTCGGGTTCAGAAACCCAGAAATAGGATGCCTACTAACTAATAACATCACGGGATGCTTTCAAGAATAATGGCCAGAATCATCACACTGGGAATACAAAAGCATTGCTAAATTATGAGTGGTCCTCGAAGACACCTAGGGTCATAATACTAACTCCAACATACTTGTCAAGGCAACGGAGTACCTCAACGGACCGATTAGTGTGCTTAATCTGGCCAAAAGGACACCGGAAACGGAAGGAAAGGATTTGCAAATGCATCAGACTATTTAGAGACCTGGGATGACTCGGACAGCATAACGGCTGTAAATGCTCAAAAAGATTTGAGACATCATGCAAGATGGTGGCATAGCCACTCTACAACATCATAACAAGATTCTGAGATCAACAGTTAACATACAGAAATAGTAGAAACTAAACTGAGGCTTAAAACCAACAATCTTAAAGGTCTATGGATTAGTAACACGTCATCCTGATAGATAGATGAGAAGCCTAGTTCTTAAACCCCGTAGAAGAGAAGAGGATGACTCAGCTCAGAAGGCCATGAGGTATAAGAAGTAAAAAGAGCCTTACGTTCCCTTCCACAATCAATTCCCTTACATAACTAAAGCATTTCTAGACACAACTTGACCAGTTTGGCTTGGTAATCCTCTGAGCATCAGGCTCGATACCAACGCTGTCGGGACCCGATTCCAAGTCACATCGATCTAGCCGGTAACACCTCATATCACTTTGCGGCCTCACGCACGGTATTCCCACGGTGTCGCCTTACCATGGCCCGGGACCGTTTTGCGTCTTTTGGCTCACGTATATGATAGTGTCGCTAGCATCCATATGATGAAGAACCCGGCTGACATGGCTAGTCGTGAACCCAAAGCGGCACTAACCCATGGGGACAGGCATACATGAATCACATCGAGCATGTCGGTCATCAACGTATGAATCCGGGCTGTAGCACTGGGCTAACAGGACTCCGGTAACCCGGGCTGTAGCAGGCTACTATCGCTCAGGAAGCACTAGACTACATTTCCCCATATGAGAGGCTGCCAAGGATATACAACTAGATTGTCGGATCCCACACATACCAAGCATTTCAAACATACACACAATATGCTCAATATGTGTAAATACAACATGGCATCACAACATAACTCTACGACTCAAATATTTATTCATTAGGCTCCGAGGAGCGAGATATTACAAACATGGGTCTCATGACCCAACACTTCGAAACATACAAGTCAAAGCACAAGCGGAAGCTTAACATGTCCGAGTACAAACATCTACAAATGAAAAAGGCTGAGAAGCGACTATCTACCACATCTGCCAGGGCACAAGATCGTAGCTGAGGTAACAAGCTAAGCGTCTAAGTCCAAGCGAAACTACTAGCGAGACCGACGTCTCTCGCAAAACATAAAATAAGCAAGCGTGAGTACAAATGTACTCAGCAAGACTTACATCGAACTAACTACATATGCATCATTATCAACAAAGGGGTGGTGGAGTTTGGCTGCAGCAAGCCAGCTTTAACTCGGTGGCTATCTGAACTACATTGCAAGTAACTCTTTTTAGGTGGCGCTACGAGTCCACATATTCACCATATCAATACACCACTATGGACCCGCTCCCGTCTCCATACAAGAACGCCATCCATAGCACTCACGCTTATCTTGCGCATTTTAGAGTATCCACTTGCACTTGTCTATGAACTGATATAGGCAATCCAGAAGTCCTTTTCCGCGGACACGGCTATTCAAATAGATTATATTAACCCTGCAGGGGTGTACTTCTTCACACACGCTCTCACCACTTACCGCCGTTTACACGACATGTACTCGGCAACCTTCAAGCGGAAGCCCAGCGTGGGTGTCGGCCACAGCCTACCTAAACACTCAAGTCCCTAGTCGGGTTTATCGCCTATTCAGGTTCCATCCGCAGGAGTCCGGCGAGGTTTCCCATACGGCCCCGAGCGATGTGTGCAGGGTTCCCGAGATACTGAAAGCGGGCATTCGGTACACCGGCCACGGTGTATCTACCGCATCATAGCCCACCCCTAGGGTCGGCCACGCACGGCCTCCAACACATATCCTACAAACACGAAACTAGTTGCAACTCCCGGACAGAGAACAAGGGTGGTTAAGAAGCCGAGAGGGTCCATTGGTTTCGGGCCCAATGCGTGGTAGTAACTGTTTCATGGATCACAAACACAGAACTCAGTTCCTGAGGACGGCTGCAATGAGACAACCCACCATGTACTCCTACATGGCCTCTCACCGCTACCTTTACCAAATCGTGTTCACACACTTAGCTCACACACAGTAGGACATGTTCACACAACTCCGACTCATCCCCGATGAATCAGACCTGTCTCAACTCTAAGCAGTAGCAGGCATGACAAACAAGCATGAATGAGTAGGCACAACAGGGCTCAAACAACTCCTACTCATGCTAGTGGGTTTCATCTAATTACTGTGGAATGACAGGTCATGTAGAGGATAAAGGGGTTCAGCTACCGCAGCAAGTAACACATGAGTCGTTGTTGTCCTAATGCAGTAAAATAGAGCAGGAGCGAGAGAGTGGGATTATATCGGAATGAACAAGGGGTTTTGCTTGCTCGGCACTTGAAGATAATATAGTTCTTCATCGGTGTCATCGAACAATCGTTTAACGTCGCTCTCGAGAGGGACAAACACCGCAAGCGAGAAAGAACACAATCAATGCAATGCACATTCACATGAATGACATGTCATGTTAAGGTACTGAATTCACCTAATGCAATATCTAGCCAAGTTAATTGAAGTGGAATTCAAACAAGAACAAATTCCAACTCCAAATGTTATTTCATAAATTGCCCTAATCATCATTTGTCCTATTCAGTGAGGTTAACTTGTTCAAACATGCATGATCATGGCATAAACAGATTCTTCATATTTTTCTGATCATTTTCATATATAACTTATTTCCATTGGAGTTACGGTTGAATTTCTATGAATTTTAGAAGTTTTGGATATATTTTGGAATTTCCTGAATTATGTTAAATCCAGAAAATAACTAATTGCGTCGACCTCGTCTCTATGACGCCGCCGGTCAACAGCGTCGACCAGGTCAAACCTGACCGATGGGATCCACGTCGGTGACGAGACTGGTTTGGGTGGATGACAGGTGGGCCTAGTCAACTGCCACGCCAGCATAGTCAACCTGACATGTGGGCCCGGTCAACGGGTGACGTGGCAAGGTCAAGCTAATAGGCGCGGTCCATCCTGTTAAATTAATACTAAGTATTTTGTTAGCTGGCTAATTAGGATGTGGGGCCCTTCTGTAAGTGGGTCATGTGGTTAATTAGCAGGTGATTAACTACTAATGACGCGTCACGTCATCATCACCGGATCTACGTCGGCGATGACCAAACCGACGGCGAGAGCTCGCCGGACTCGCGTTAGGGGCAGCGGCTAAGTCTGCGTGAGGGCACCAAGAGGAGCCCTCGCTCGCCGCATCTAGGGGCGCAAGCGAAGGAGCCCGGCGGCGTAATACTGGCGGCGGCGGCGAGCAGCGGCGGCGGAGCTCGGAGGTGCTTTGAGGCGGCGCCACGGGGCAGTAGGATAGGTGAGGGGTGCGTTCGGCTCTGGGGCTTCTTGAGCACGCAGGTGGGCTCGGACGCATAGCGGAGGTGGCTAGAACGGCGGCGGACGACATGCTGGCGGAGCCGAGCTCTCGAGCATGGCGGAGATCGTCTGGAGCTCGCAAATCTGAGGAAAAGTGAGGGTTCGGATAAGGAGCTCACTGCGAGGTCGGAGAGGAGCTCGGCGGGCTCGGGGGCGTCTTGCGTGCGGCGAATCGACGGCAGTGGTGGTCGGAGCCCGAGGAGGAAGACGACGGTGGTATCGGTGTTGCAGGGCGTCCGGGCTTGCGCTTGTTGAGGGGAAAACTTCACGATGTCGAGGCGGACGGCAGGGTCAGCATGGGGAGGCACGGGGTTTGCTATGGCTGCGGTGGTGCGGATGGCGGCGATGGCAGACTCAGTGCCGCCTTGCATGAAGCGAAAGCAGAGGAGGAGAGGAGTCTGGGAGAGAGGGAGAGGTGCAAGGGGGCGAGGGGAGTCGTGGCACCTCGGGTGCCTCCAGCTGCTAGCAGTGGCGAGGAGGTGGCGGGGCTCTCGCACGGCACGCCTCGCCTCGCCCTCTTGGCAGAGGAAGACGACGAGCGGCGAGGTAGGTGGGCTGGGCTGGTCAAGCTGGGCCGGCTACAGGTAAGTGGGCCAGGTCGGCTCTGCTGCAGGAGAGCGCCAGGTAAGAAGGCCCAGGTGGGTTTCTCTCTCTCTGTTTTTCTAATTATGTTACTGTTTTCTATTTATCTGCAACTGTTTGGCTTTATTAAAAATACTAGGTCAAACCCAAAAATCATGAAACTCATCAATGCCACTGTTTGGAATATAACAAACAGCAAACATTTTGGTTTATGATTATTTGAACATTTAAACTATTTATTAGCATTAAATGCCCAAATGCAAATACTTAATGAATTAATCCAGTGACCAAATATGTCATGAAAAATGTGCAACACCTCTGGTTATGGTTTATAACATTTTTCCAGAAATGATGAACATTTTCTTAAAGCCATTTGGATTCACTGAAAAATATTTTTAGTTGAACCTATTTGATTTCCTTTAATGCTAGGGTTTAGGCAATCCCATTTCAAATTTCATGAAAATTAAACATGATGCATGGATGCAATGCCACTAGTTACAAGCAAGCTCTAGGGCTGTGACAAGTTATCTCCATCCCATCAGATAAGAAGAATGCAATTATCTGCGTTGACAAGATGTATAGAGATGCGGTTGCAGCGAAGGCCGTCAAGGCCTTGGCTCCCGCCAAAGAGATAAGGAGAGTTAAGGAAGCTGGCAAGGACACCGACAAGGACCCCGGGAAGCGCGCCTCTTCGGAGTGTGCTACGCCCGACAGCGATTTGCCGGAAAGTTCGGCTAGCAAAAGATCCAAGGCTACTCCCCCTGCAACCAAGAAGGTTCCGCCAAGGAAGGATGGTACTGATGGTACTTATACCATTAGTGCCACCCTTGATGACAAATAGGAAAGCACGCTCATTGCCTTGCTGCGGGCGAATGTCGATGTGTTTGCATGGCAACCATGTGACATCCCCGGTGTTCCCGGGGAGGTAACCGAGCACCACCTTGATGTATGTCCTCATGCCCGTCCCATCAAGCAGAAAGTAAGAAGAAGGCCTTGGAGCGACAACAGTTCATTGCCAAGGAGATTAAGAAACTTGAAGCAGCGGGCTTGGTCAGAGGAGTGTTGCACCCAACTTGGTTAGTGAATACAGTGGTGGTACGTAAAGCAAATGGGAAGTGGAGACTTTGTATTGACTTCGCTGACTTGAACAAAGCATGTCCAAAGGATCCCTTCCCCTTGCCGTGCATCGATCATATTGTTGACTCCACCTCAGGATATGATTTGCTCTCCTTCCTTGATGCATACTCTAGTTACCATCAGATCTTCATGGCTAAAGAAGATGAAGAGAAAACCACGTTTATTACCCCATGTGGCACGTAGTGCTTTGTACGTATGCCTTTCAGGCTAAAAAGCATCGGTTCTACGTTTGCAAGAGCTGTGCATATTGGTTTTGAGCCTCAGCTACACAGAAACATAGAAGCCTACATGGATGACATAGTGGTCAAAACCAGAAACAAGTCTACACTCATCCATGATTTGGAAGAAACTTTCGCATATCTACGAAGATCAACTTGAAGCTCAACCCAGAGAAATGTGTGTTTCACATTCCATCCGGCAAGCTCCTTCGGTCCTTTGTGTCTCAGCGAGGGATAGAAGTCAACTCCGACAAGATCAAGGCAATAGAGCAGATCCAAGCCCCGAAAATTGTCAAAGATGTGAGACGTCTAGGTGGCTGTGTTGCTGCGCTAAGTAGGTTCATTTCAAAATCCGCTGAACGTGCCCTGGCGTTCTTCAAAATATTGAAGAAGGCTGGTCCAATGAAATGGACTCCAGAGGCAGAGGCTGTACTACGGGATTTCAAAACCTACCTTTCCTCCGTGCCAACCTTGGTCACGCCTAAGCCACAAAAGCCACTGCTGCTACATCTGGCAGCAACGAATCAATTGATTAGTGCTACCTTGGTGGTGCAGAGAGAAGTGGACAGTGAAGGAATCAATGCGGCAGAGCCACCCAGTGATGAACCAAACATGTCCCCAACAAGCCCAGATATAGATGGTGGAGAGGGGCCGCAAGCAGATGCTGACAAGCAGAGGGCGTTAGCAAGGAAGAAGATGGTGCAGCGACCAGTTTACTTTGACAACTCCCTCCTGTAGGGGGCTAGGTCAAGGTACTCTGGCGTGCAAAAATTAATCCTGAGCCTTCTTATGGCCTCAAGGGCCTATGCACAAGTCTGGGCGGAAAACACTAATGTTCGCGGCACTAACTCTGTTAGGCAATTAAAAAGGTGCTAGATGTTAAAGAAACTAAGCCTCGCTGGATGAGGTAGTCTCTTCTTTTGCAGGAATTTGATACTGAAATTTTAGACCGCGGAAAGATAGGAGAAGTGTTGACTAACATTTCCTTGATACGGGAGGGCATCAATACAATCTAGCAAGCTTATGTATCCCCTACGAAACGGTTGTTGTTTTGGACAGAACTACAACCCATACTTTTGGAGATACACAACCACCTTTCATCAGTCTACAAGAGCCTTTTAGGAAACTAAGGGTAAGGGGGCGAATGATTTATTTGAAGAAAATATGCCCTACAGGCAATAATAAAGTTTTTATTTTATATTTCCTTATATCATGATAAATGTTAATTATTCATGCTAGAATTGTATTAACCGGAAACTTGATACATGTATGGATACATAGACAATACACCGTGTCTCTAGTAAGCCTCTACTAGACTAGCTCCTTAATCAAAGATGGCTAAGTTTCCTAACCATAGACATATGTTGTCATTTGATTAACGGGATCACATCATTAGGAGAATGATGTGATGGACAAGACCCATCCATTAGCTTAGCATTATGATCGTTCAGTTTTATTGCTATTGCTTTCTTCATGTCATATAGATATTCCGTTGACTATGAGATTATGCAACTCCTGGATACCGGAGGAATACCTTGTGTGCTATCAAACGTCACAACGTAACTGGGTGATCATAAAGATGCTCTACAGGTATCTCCGAAGGTGTTTGTTGGGTTGGCATAGATCGAGATTAGGATTTGTCACTCCGAGTATCGGAGAGGTATCTCTGGGCCCTCTAGGTAATGCACATCATAAGAAGCGTTGCAAGAAAAGTGACTAATGAGTTAGTTGCGGGATGATGTATTACATAAGGAGTAAAGAGACTTGCCGGTAACGACATTGAACTAGGTATGAAGATACCGACGATCGAATCTCGGGCAAGTAACATGTGACGCCCTCGATTCAATCGTACACTAATCATGCACGCAAATGTGTACGATCAAGATCAAGGACTCACGGAAGATATCACAACACAACTCTACAAATAAAATAAGTCATACAAGCATCATAATACAAGCCGAGGGGCCTCGAGGGCTCGAATACAAGTGCTCGATCATAGACGAAGTCAGCGGAAGCAACAATATCTGAGTACGGACATAAGTTAAACAAGTTTGCCTTAAGGAGGCTAGCACAAACCGGGATACAGATCGAAGAGGAGCAGGCCTCCGCTCGGGATCCTCCTAGGTCACTCCCGGTCGTCGCCGGGCTGCTGCGTAGTAGTAGGCACCTCCGGAGTAGTAGTCGCCATAGGCGGCGGCGTCTCGCTCTGGCTCCATCGTCGATTGCAGCAATCGAGTAGAGATAGGGAAAAGGGGAACAAGGCAACCGTGAGTACTCATCCAAAGTACTGCAAGCAAGGAGCTACACTACATATGCATGGATATATGTGCAAAGGCCATATCGATGGACTGAGCTGCAGAATGCCGAATAAGAGGGGATAGCTAGTCTTAACGAAGACTACGCTCGGACACCGGTCTTACAATGCATGTAAGAGGACAAGAAGTCCTCCAAGTAACAACATATAGCAATAATCCTACCCGCAATCCCCGCTCATATCCCCGAGCGAGAGCGACCACCGTTGTATCGGCACTTGGAAGGGTGTGTTTTATCAAGTATCCGGTTCTAGTTGTCATAAGCTCAAGGTACAACTCCAAGTCGCCCCTGTTATCAAGATCACGGCTATTCAATAGATTAACTTCCTGCAGGGTGCACCATCTTACCCAAAGACGCTTGATCCCATTTGGCCGGACACACTTTCCGGTCATGCCCGCCGCGGAAGATCAACACGCCGCAGCCCCACCTAGGCACAACAGAGAGGCCAACACGCCGGTCTAAACCTAAGCGCAGGGTCTGGGCCCATCGCCTCGAAAGCACACCTGCGACGCTCTGTGACGCGCCGGAAGACCTAGCCTAACAGCGTTCCAGTCCAATCCGGCGCGCGCCGCCTCGTGTTGACGTCTGAGTATGCCGGTGATACCACGACGCCGGATACCCATAACTACTCCCGCATAGATGGTTAGTGCGATAAGCTCGTAGCCGACCCATATCAAATACCAAGACCTCGTTAAGCGTGTTAAGTAACCGTGAACGCCGATCAGGCCAGGCCCACCTCTCTCCTAGGTGGTCTCAACCTGCCTGCCGCTCCGCCATAAAGTAACAATCGGGGCCGTCGGGAACCTGGGCCCACCTCTACCGGGATGGAACCACTGTCCTTTCAAATTTCATCTCCGAACAGTACCACTAGGTAATGTAATAGTGTACAATATATAACATATACCCGTGATCACCTCCCGAGTGATCACGGCCCGATAGTATAGCACGCGCACGGACACGTATGAAGGGCCACAGATGAATGTACTAGCAACCTATACTAAGCATATAGGATTGCGGTAAGGTAACAATGTATAATAAGGACAAAGCTATGCAGCAAAGATAGGAGTATCCGAAAACAGTAATATGCTATACTACTCTAATGCAAGCAGTGTAGATAAGAGTGGGCGATATCCGTGATCGAGGGGGGCTTGCCTGGTTGCTCGGCAAGAGAGAGGGTCGCCGGTGACGGAGTCGATCACAGGACATCAAAGATCGGTCTCGGGGTCTACCGGAGAGAAGAGGGGAAGAAACAGTAAATACATAGCAGCAAGTGCATAACAGACAATGCATGAGCTAAACATGTTCTAACGTGGCACTAGGCGATACTGGCGAAGGGGGAAACATCCGGGAAAGTTTTCCCGGTTCCGGACGTCTGTCAGACAGATGAACCGGAGAGGAAAGTTTGCAGGTTCGATAGGTTAGGGGTGTGTGGCGGACGAACGGACTGCGTATCCGGATTCGTCTCGTCGTTCTGAGCAACTTTCATGTTGAAATTTTTTTAATCCGAGTTACGGATTAAAAGATACGATTTTCTAAAGTATTTATTAATTTCTGGAATTTAATTAAATATTTAAATTAATTCGAAAAACAGATTAATGACATCAGCATGATGTCATGCTGACATCAGCAGTCAACGTTGACTGTTGACCAAGTCAACCTGACATGTGGGTCCAGGGGGACCCACCTGTCATCCTCTAATTAAGTTAATTAGGATTAGGTTAAATTAACTATAGTTTAATTAAACTAGATAATTAAATTGATTAACCCGGATTAATTAACTTAACTAATTCATTAGGTAATTAATTAATTAATTATAAATTTTATTAGTCATTTTATCTTTATTTCTTTCTTTCTTTTTTTTTAAACATCCCTGTGGTGTGGGGCCCTCCTGTCATAGGCACAGGGGGCCAACCGGGCGGGGCGCTAGCGGGCGTGGCCGTGGGCGCCCGAATGGCTCGAGCCCGAGAGGGCGCTGGGCAAGACGGCGCACACCGCGCCGTGCCAGGTCCACTCACGGACGCGGGGAAGCGGCAGCCAGCGAGGGAGGGGTTCGAGGAACGCCATGAGCCGAGAGGGAGGGCGCTGAGCGCTGGCGGATCGGCACGTCCAACACGGGGAGAAGGAAGAGGGACGAGGCCGGAGTGGGCTCGGGTGGTTACCGCGGCGGAGGAGGCGCCGGGGCATCGCCGGACTTGCTCCGGTGGCCCAACGGGGCGCGGGCAGCGTTTCTGGATGAGGGAAAGGCGGCGCGTCCGGGGGCAAGGGGTTGGCGGACTTGGCAGGCGGCGGCGAAGCGTAAGGGAGAGGAGAGGGAGCGAGGCCCGAGGGGGAGAAGCTCACGGGGGGTTCGCGGGGTCTAGGAGGGCTGCTCGTCGCGGTCGGTGACGACTGCCAGGAGGCGGGCGGGAGGCGTCGGGCGGCGGTGGTCGGCGAGGTGGCTCCGGCACGCGGGCGAAGGCGGGGGCGGTGGCATCGTCGGGGGGAGCCGCGGCGAGGCGCCCAGATCGGGAGGGGGAAGGAGGCGAGGAGGACGGCGACGAGGCGTCGCCGGGAGGGGCGCCGGCGGTGGGGCGTGAGGGCGCGGTCAGGGGGCCGGCGAGGCGGCGTTCGACGGGGCCGGGGCAACTGCCCCGATCCAGATCCATCGGGGAGAGGGGAGAGGGGATCGATCGATGGGATCGGCGAAGGAGTGGGAGCGATTAGGGTTTGGGGTGGGGAGCGGGTGGCCTATAGGCGGTGGCTGGCTGGCCGGGTGGCCCAAATGGGGGGCTTCCTTTTTTTGTTTTGCCTTTTTCCTTTTTCTTTTCTTTTTACTGTTTTAATTTAGTTCCTCATTTATTTTAGCTTTACAAAATTACAAAAGTGGCACCTAATTTAGTGTTACAAATTGTGCCTTTGCCACCAATAATTTAGCTCTTCAAAAATAAAATGGTTTGTAATAGTTTATTATTTTAAAAGCATTTAAGTAATTGTTTTACCTTCTACCTTAATTACTTAAGTGCATTTAAACCTTTTATAAAAATGTGGTTTCTCCGCCCTAATTACTCATGAATTAATTGGAACCACCCGAACACTTTAGTTTTAATATCTGAAAATTTTTATTGTTTGACTTTATTTTGAATTTGAACTTGAATCGGATTTGAACTAACGCGAGATTTGTCAACGGTAACCGAGGTGACGTGGCATCATCAGTGCGGATTACTGTAGCCTAATTACCCGGGCGTCACAATTCTCCTCCACTACAAGAAATCTCGTCCCGAGATTTAAGAGGGGAGTAAGGGAAAAGTTCTGGTTACGATATTCTAACGGATCTTCTCGAAGAAGTTAGTTCCTTCCGTTGATGTCTTCAATCCTTTATTCCGATGCATCATGATAAACTTGTCATCATTTCTTCGGGAACTCTATCGTACTTACGAAAGGTAAGGGGCAGCTCACTACGACATAATGCTTTTAAGGGAAACAATCTGGGGCTAACCCATGAATTAGTAAAAGATTAGCTCTCGAGTTGAACATTTGAAATACCTCGAGAGTAAGGTACGAAAGTACCATAATAGGCTTCAAGCGGGTGAGAAGGGGGTTCAGAGTAGCGAGAGTAAGTATCGCGTCTGATACCAGAATAGATCACTATTACGGTGGCCCGTGAATTACATACGAGTCCACGCGGGAGGAATAACTTTGGGAACAGGGGGGTACAGGAGAGTCAGGGTTCGATCCTGTGAAACTGTGGGTTATGGGCCCACCACGTGGTTAAAAGTAGAAGGTTGGTGACATCTTGCACGATCATGTAAGCAAGGCCTGTCAGAGGAGAGTCTGAGGGTCATGTCGGCAACAACATAGGTACCCAGGCGAGGGACGAAGAGAACCATTTTCCTGCTCGTTGAACGAGGCGGACCAATAGGCAAGGTTCTCGTCCATCGGTGGTTACCGGAATGTCATCAACAATAGTAATAGGGTCTTACTTACAGAGTGGTATAACGAGGTGCTTACCTAAGTGGGATTATCACCGCTTAGATTATATATATCCCAAGAAAGGTTCAAACAACCAATGGAAAGTAAAATATGATTATCATAATAAATGTAACAATGGAAAGGAAAATGCGTTTAAACACATATTTCAGGGATATACCCTTACCAAGGATAAGGTGGCATGATATCCATGACAGGATATAATGTAGAAAACCCTTTAGGTAAGGGAGAGAAATTTCATGACATTACCCATACAACGGCGTTCGGATACTTGAACAAGAAACATTCAGCATTGGGCTTCAATGTTCTTGTTGAAAATCGAGTACCACGTACATGCTTCGAGATAGCTTTGACATGGCCTTGGTGAAGATCGACTTTGAATCACGAAGGATCCATCCGAATAACTTGTAGAATCAGATTACAATTCCCTCATGGATGAATGGATAACCCCGCTGAAAAGGAATCTATAATGATAGGTCCTCCAAGGAAGTGCTAGGCATGACATCATGCTACCGGTCATCAAAGGATCAACTTCATAACTCTTGGGAGTTGTCCCAACCATCATATCTCGACCGAGATTCAGATCTGATTGGTGTCATGATACCTCGGACTCAGGGTGGCCCGAGAAGAAAAGGTGCAACACAAATAGACGAAATGACATTTCAAAATTCTCAGGAAACGAACTACGGGAGCGGGTTCTTGAAGCAATAGTTCATCCTTAAACCAAGGAGGGGATGAGAAGGTCGCTGATGGGCTCAGCGACAAATCATCGAGAATTCCAAACGGATGGATTTCCATGATAATGTGAACAAGAAGATGACATTTGTCCACTCAAAGGGTATAATGTTGTATGCTCGAGGAAAACATACACAATTAAACATTGGTTGAAAGGTGCACCCGAAATATGGGCTGGGTTGTACGACCAATGTCAGAATGGTGATTCAGAGAAGTATTTCTATGACAAGAATTCTCAAGAGGTGGAACAATCTCAGAACATCCTTGACATAAAGGATGGTAATACTCCAAGGTAAAGAAGAGTAATTGCTGGATAGCAAGGAACTCAAGGTATAACACCAAACATGAACAAGCTTGTGTTGGTGGGAAGGCAATGGAGTGGTCGGTGATTATACAAATCATCGAGGGCAAGGATGGTATTTCTCATCATGAATTCAATTGATATCCTGGATGAGCTCAGAATGTTGACGAACACGGCACCTTTGTCGCGAGAGTTCATGAAGATGTAATCGATCGACGATGACATCAAGCCAAAGTAATGATGAAGTGAAAGGTTATTGGAACCAAGGTTACGACACAAACTCGATACTTGTTGTCCAAGGTGAAATGATATGACGATGAGGATCGACGTAAGGTTAATTCATCGTCGAAAATTGTGCTCCGAGAAGAAGGACCGGTTAGCACAGTTAAAATCATCACGTCAATGATATAGCCAAGCAGGCTAGGAATGGCGTGGTCGGGTACAAACTCGTACTTATAGAAGCTTACGAAAGAGTTGTTGAACCGTAGTGCAGACTCGGTTCATTTATCGGTGTATTTGAGTGTTAAATAACTCAGAGCCCGTGAAGAATTGGAAATAGTGGGAAGGTAGCACTTGATGAAGAACTCATAAGAGGTTATGCAGTTCCATGATAATCTCGAGATACCAGGGGTAATACTCGATGACATATCAAAGTAGAGGTTGGACGGGGGTTATTGCTCTACAGAAGACAAGTGCTAAAACTTGCACGAGAAATGGTATTTATAAGAGAACATGGTCGGAACCACGATTGCAAAAGGCCAGATCCCTGATATAAGATGAAATTATACCAAAGGAATAATTAATTTAAGAGAAGTTTTAATGATAAGATCTACATCGTGTCCATGGGCATGAACACAAAGTTCAAGGTCGACTCCCACTTCTTCAATGTATAAACTTCCATCCACTTCTCGCTTTGATAAAGGCAGTAGTGTTGAAAGTTTTACCTAGTGAAATACCAGATGAGTATGACTCGTGAAAACTTCCGAGTTCACACATATAAAGGAAGACATAGGTTCAACCCGCAGGTATCATGGAAACATATACCACAAGCTTTAATAGTAAATATCACCAGCTCGAAAGCGGAGCATGGTTGAAAGGAAGGATACAATTTACCAAAGGCAATATGTATCGGAGAAGGAACTCACAAAGTGATTAATTATGAAGGACATCGCCGATAATAATCCAACAAAGGATATGGCGGTCCACAAGGGATCCGACGTGAGCATCAAGACTCAACTAGAGGAAGAAGAATGCAAAGAGATCAAACTATAGAAACAATCGACTAACTCAATTGTCAAATGCAAAGGAATTATGATTCCCAAATCAAGGGGTCAAGCAATGCTCGATTAGGGATGGATAAATTGAATAGCCTTAGGGTACAATCAATCTACACTTGGATTGGTCGAGAACCAATTCCAGCTTGAAAGAATGGCAGCTCAGCCGTAAAGGTAATTTATGAGGATCAATGATGATTATGGTATCGCAGAAACATATTGAGCCAACAGACTCAAAATGATAATGACAAGGAATGACAATATGACTAAGAGACTTATGGGATTAACCATAATGCAAGCAAGCAAGAATTTCAAGAACCAAAGGCTCCAGAGGATTTTCGGAAGATCGAATAGTATTTTGAAGACTTTTGTGAAACACATGAACAACTGGGGGATGAGCGGATACTCGACAAGTGCGAGGATTTATAAGGGGTATTCATGTGGCAAAGAACTGCTAGGCAGTAGGCACAAAGTATTCTCGTAACAATAGAGAAAACTTCGGGGTATCTTGTAATAACAAGATCAACGGGGGATGATCGTATGAATGGCAAGTGTAAGTAGTTTTCCATACGGATTTATCGGTGGTCGGAAATAGCAAAAGTGATGGGCACAAAGTCTCGAGAGAATATCAAAGAGTATCTCTGAATTCTTCTGATTAGCAGACGATCATCTGAAGTGAGGGGCTCTCCGGGAGAAAGTACTCGCGAGAACCTAAAGTTAGTCTTGTTTTTAGCAAATTCATTTAACCCGAATAGAAGAGAGTTCAGAATCCCAGAGTAAAGATCGAGGAGTAAAAGATCCTAATACCACCCGATGGCGACGTGGGCCCGTAAGGCACACAGCCAAGTTAGTAAAAGTTTTTGCAATGTCTAGACTCGACTTCGGCCAAGGAGTGTGGAAGGGGGATTCCTACAGCAGTTGGCTCGATATTAACTCAGACGCCTCGATTCAATCAGACACTAATCATGCACGCAAATGTGTACGATCAAGATCAAGGACTCACGGGAAGATATCACAACACAACTCTACAAATAAAATAAGTCATACAAGCATCATAATACAAGCCAGGGGCCTCGAGGGCTCGAATACAAGTGCTCGATCATAGACGAAGTCAGCCGGAAGCAACAATATCTCGAGTACGACATAAGTTAAACAAGTTTGCCTTAAGAAGGCTAGCACAAACCGGGATACAGATCGAAGAGGAGCAGGCCTCCGCCGGGATCCTCCTAGGTCACTCCCCGGTCGCCGCCCGGCTGCACGTAGTAGTAGGCACCTCCGAGTAGTAGTCGCCATAGGCGGCGGCGCTCGCTCCTGGGCTCCATCGTCGATTGCAGCAATTGAGTAGAGATAGGGAAAAAGGGGAACAAGGCAACCGTGAGTACTCATCCAAAGTACTCACAAGCAAGGAGCTACACTACATATGCATGGATATATGTGCAAAGGCCATATCAAGGACTGAACTGCAGAATGCCGTAATAAGAGGGGATAGCTAGTCTTAACGAAGACTACGCTCGACACCGGTCTTGCAATGCATGTAAGAGGACAACAGAAGTCCTCCAAGTAACAACATATAGCAATAATCCTACCCGCAATCCCTCGCCATATCCCTCGAGCGAGAGCGACCACCGTTGTATCCGCACTTGGAAGGGTGTGTTTTATCAAGTATCCGGTTCTAGTTGTCATAAGCTCAAGGTACAACTCCAAGTCGCCCTGTTATCAAGATCACGGCTATTCAATAGATTAACTTCACCGCAGGGTGCACCATCTTACCCAAAGACGCTTGATCCCATTTGGCCGACACACTTTCTCGGTCATGCCCGCCGCTGAAGATCAACACGCCGCAGCCCCACCTAGGCACAACAGAGAGGCCAACACGCCGGTCTAAACCTGCCGCAGGGTCCGGGCCCATCGCCTCGAAAGCACACCTGCACGCTATGACGGCCGAAGCAGACCTAGCCTAACAGCGTTCCAGTCCAATCCAGCAGCGCCGCCCGTCGCCGACGTCTCAAGTACTTCGCCGATACCACGACGCCGGATACCCATAACTACTCCCGCAGAGATGGTTAGTGCGATAAGCTCAGAGTCACCCGATCAAATACCAAGACCTCGTTAAGCGTGTTAAGTAACCGCTGAACGCCGAATAGGCCAGCCCACCTCTCTCCTAGGCGGTCTCAACCTGCCCGCCGCTCCGCCATAAAGTAACAATGGGGCCGCTGGAACCCAGGCCCACCTCTACCGGATGGAACCACTGTCCTTTCAAGCCCCATCTCCTAACAGTACCACATGTAATGTAATAGTGTACAAGATATATATATACCCGTGATCACCTCCCGAGTGATCACGGCCCGATAGTATAGCACGGCGAGGCGGACACGTATGAAGGGCCACAGATGAATATACTAGCAACCTATACTAAGCATATAGGATTGCGGTAAGGTAACAATGTATAACAAGGACAAAGCTATGCAAAGAAGATAGGAGTATCTCAAAACAGTAATATGCTATACTACTCTAATGCAAGCAGTGTAGATAAGAGTAGGCGATATCTGGTGATCAAGGGGGCTTGCCTGGTTGCTCGGCAAGAGAGAGGGGTCGTCGGTGACGGAGTCGATCAGTGGACATCAAGATCGGTCTCGGGGTCTACCGGAGAGAAGAGGGGAAGAAACAGTAAATACATAGCAGCAAGTGCATAACAGACAATGCATGAGCTAAACGTGTTCTAACGTAGCACTAGGCGATCATGGCGAAGGGGAAACATCCGGAAAGTTTTCCGGTTCCGGACGTCTGTCACGACAGATGAACCGGAGAGGAAAGTTTGCAGGTTCGATAGGTTAGGGGTGTGTGGCGACGAACGGACCGCGATCCGGATTCGCCTCGCCGCTCGAGCAACTTTCATGTTGAAATTTTTAATCCGAAGTTACGGATTAAAAGATATGATTTTCTAAAGTATTTATTAATTTCTGGAATTTAATTAAATATTTAAATTAATTCAAAAACAGATTAATGACATCAGCATGATGTCATGTCGACATCAGCAAATAACGCTGACTGTTGACTAAGTCAATTCGACATGTGGGTCGTGGGGACCCACCGTCATCCTCTAATTAAGTTAATTAGGATTAGGTTAAATTAACTATAGTTTAATTAAACTAGATAATTAAATTGATTAACTTGGATTAATTAACTTAACTAATTCATTAGTTAATTAATTAATTAATTATAAATTTTATTAATCATTTTATCTTTATTTCTTTCTTTTTTTAAACATCGTTGTGGTGTGGGGCCCTCTGTCATAGGCACAGGGGCCAACCCGGGGCGCTTAGCGGGCGTGGCTGTGGGCGCCCGAATGGCTCGAGCCCGAGAGGCGCTGGCAAGACGGCGCACACCGGCGCCGGCGGCCAGGTCCACTCGCCGGACGCGGGGGAAGCGGCAGCCAGCGAGGGGAGGGGTTCGGGAGGAACGCCGGCGAGCCGAGAGGGAGGGCGCCGAGCGCCTGAGCGGATCGGCACGTCCAACACGGGGAGAAGGAAGAGGGACGAGGCCGGAGTGGGCTCGGGTGGTTACCGCGGCGGAGGAGGCGCCGGGGCATCGCCGGACTTGCTCCGGTGGCCCAACGGGGCGCGGGCCGGCGCGTTCGGATGAGGGAAAGGCGGCGCGTCCGGGGGGGCAAGGGGGGTTGGCCGGACTTGGCCGGGGCGGCGTCGGCGAGCGTAAGGGAGAGGAGAGGGGAGCGAGGGCCCGAGGGGGGAGAAGCTCACAGGGGGGGGGTTCGCGGGGTCTAGGAGGGCTGCTCTGTCATCGGCCGCGACGCACTGCCAGGAGGCGGGCGGGGAGGCGTTCGGCGGCGGTGGTCCGGCGAGGTGGCTCCGGGCGCCGCGGCGAAGGCGGGGGCGGTGGCATCGTCGGGGGGAGCCGCGGCGAGGCGCCCAGATCGGGAGGGGGAAGGAGGCGAGGAGGACGGCGACGAGGCGTCGCCGGGAGGGGCGCCGCGATGGGGCGGAGGGCGTGGTCAGGGGGCCGGCGAGGCGGCGTTCGACGGGGCCGGGGCAACTGCCCCGATCCAGATCCATCGGGGGAGAGGGGGAGAGGGGGGATCGATCCCGATGGGATCGGGCGAAGGGGAGTGGGAGCAGTTAGGGTTTGGGGGTGGGGAGCGGGTGGCCTATAGGCCAGGGGGCGGCCGGTTTCGGGTGGGCGGCCTGGTAGGGCAGCCGGCTGGCCGGGTGGCCCAAATGGGGGGGCTTCCTTTTTTGCCTTTTTCCTTTTTCTTTTCTTTTTACTGTTTTAATTTAGTTCCTCATTTATTTTAGCTTTACAAAATTACAAAAGTGGCACCTAATTTAGTGTTACAAATTGTGCCTTTGCCACCAATAATTTAGCTCTTAAAAAATAAAATGGTTTGTAATAGTTTATTATTTTTAAAAGCATTTAAGTAATTGTTTTACCTTCTACCTTAATTACTTAAGTGCATTTAAACCTTTTATAAAAATGTGGTTTCTCCGCCTAATTACTCATGAATTAATTGGAACCACCCGAATACTTTAGTTTTAATATCTGAAAATTTTTACTGTTTGACTTTATTTTGAATTTGAACTTGAATCGGATTTGAACTAACGCGAGATTTGTCAACGGTAACCGAGGTGACGTGGCATCATCAGTGCGGATTACTGTAGCCTAATTACCCGGGCGTCACATAACATACCGATGACAAAGGGAGTAACTTATGTTGTCATTACAGTTCGACCAATAAAGATCTTCGTAGAATATGTAGGAGCCAATATGAGCATCTAGGTTCCTCTATTGGTTATTGACCGTAGAGGTGTCTCGGTCATGTCTACATAGTTCTCGAACCCGTAGGGTCCGCACGCTTAATATTCGATGACGATTTTGTATTATATGAGTTATGTGATTTGGTGACCGGATGTTGTTCGGAGTACCAGATGAGAACACAAACATGACGAGGAGTCTTGAAATGGTTGAGAGGTAAAGATTGATATATAGGACGATAGTATTCGGACACCGGAAGTGTTCCGGAGGGTACCGGGTACTTATCGGGTCACAGGAAGGGGTTCCGGGCACCCCCGGCATATGTGTGGGCTTAATGGGCCAAGGAGGGGACGGACCAGCCCACAATGGGCTGGTGCGCCCCTGCTCTGGCCGGCCAGCCCAAGGGGAAGGAAAGGGGAAGGGGAAAACCCCTTCTGCCTTTCCCTCCTCAAGGGAGAAAGGAAAAGGGGGTCACCTCCCTTCCCTGCCTTTCTCCCGCACACACATATGGCAAGGGGGGCGCAGGTTTGGAGGGTGCCCAAGTAGGATTCCTCCTACTTGGGGTGCCCCCTAGGGCTGCTCCCTCTCCCTCGCACCTATACATATGAGGGGGGGGGGAGGCGCCTAGAACAGACAACAACATCTGTTAGCCGTGTGCGGCGCCTCCCTCCACAGATTACACCCTTGGTCATATTCTCGTAGTGCTTAGGTGAAGCCCTGCGCGGATCACTTCACCATCACCGTCACCACGCCGTCATGCTGACGGAACTCATCTACTTCCTTGACACTTTGCTGGATCAAGAGTTCGAGGGACATCATCGAGCTGAACACGTGCAAAACTCGGAGGTGTCGTACGTTCGGTGCTTGATCGGTCGAAACGAGAAGAAGTTTGACTACATCAACTGCATTGTCAAACGCTTCTGCTGTTGGTCTACGAGGGTACGTAGACACACTCTCCCCCTCTCGTTGCTATGCATCTCCTAGATAGGTCTTGCATGAGCGTAGGATTTTTCTTTTGAAATTGCATGCTACGTTTCCCAACATTATTTTACTATAACAACTCCTTGCACCCCTGTAAACTGTAGAAAATATCACCTTCTATTCAACCCCTAAGTACAAAGAAGCCTGGGACAAAGATCTTCATGAAACACAAGGAGTGGAAGGTACTAGGGAACATAGGAAAGACCTCCCCTTTTCCTTAAGTTTTCGTCAAATATGTCTTTGATATATTTTTGTGTATAAAATTTTATGTTTTTGTTAGGCAAACGGGCGCAAAAAAGACCGCCTACGGTCGTTTGAAGCACCTTCTTTGATTCTGTTTTTTTTAGTGCGCATGCAAAATGGAGCAACGACCGCCAAATGATCAGGTGCGATCGTTTGGAGCACCGTCATTCACTCTGTTCTCCGGACCAAAACTGAGCTAAAAATGATGAGTTTGTCTTGTAGGAGAATGGGATCAAATGGACGCCCGAACGACCGGCCTCGCCCGTTTTTAAAGTTGTCTTACGCTCTGTCTATGAGGAGCATGGGGGAAAGGTCAAATGACCGCCCAAACGATTAGCTCTTATTGTTCGTATGGCCGCCGATCGCAATTTCTTACCGAGTTTCAACATAATTTTGCCAAATCTTATTTGGTTTGTTTCCTATCCCTTTTAACTTCCTTATCTAGTCAAAATCTATATCATTAGCCTCTTATATACAAAACTATTCCTCCCTCCTCTATCAAAGCTGACAAACCAATCTAGGCAAAGCCTTCTTGAGTTTTGAAGTGCATGTGGCCATGGCTCATTCGTGGGATGAGAGGAAAACCTCTTCACAAGAAGAAGAGGACTTGAAGTAGGAAGGCTAATCTCCAAAAAGCATAAGGGAGAGGCTTTGTCGCTGCCATGATTGGATCTCTTCCGAAGATCCAGAGGAACCTCCTTTTAAGGAGGATGACGAGGAAGATGAAGAGAAGGCCAAGAAACCGATGGCCATCCCCATCAACGCCATTAAGGTCATCATCGGTGAGGACAAGCTTGATATTTTCAAGGATACACCAGTTGTCAAGGAGGCTCCCACTATCATGGGGAAGTGTGGTTTTAGTACTTGCACTATCCATGATCCTTTGGATGAGTCCAGTAAGATTGAACCAAGGGCGCGTGGAATGCACAATGCTACTTGTGATCTGCGTTGGTATTTCCCCGAAGAGGAGAGGATGATGGACCACAGCAGAGGTAAGTATTTCCCTCGGTTATGAAACCAAGGTTCTCAATCCAGTAGGAGAACCAAGCAACACTATGTAAACAACACCTGCACACAAAGAACAAATACTTGCAACCCAACGCGTAAAGGCGTTGTCAACCCCTCAATGGGTGAGATAGATTAAATTGTATAGGTTTTAATAAATATATAACAAAAATACAAAATAAAATAAAATAAATAAAATTGCAGCGAGGTATTTTCTGTTTAATATATGATAGGAAATAGACCCGGGGGCCATAGTTTTCACTAGAGGCTTCTCTCGAGAAAATAGCATACGATGAGTAAACAAATTATTGTTGGGCAATTGATAGAAAAGCAAATAATTATGACGATATCCAAGGCAATGATCATGTATTTAGGCATCACGTCCATGATTAGTAGACCAAAATGATTCTGTATCAACTACTATTACTCCATACATCGACCGCTATCCAACATGCATCTAGTGTATTAAGTTCAAGGAAAAACGGTGACCGCTATCCAACATTCATCGACCGCTATCCAGACAAGATAAACTCACGTATGAATAAACCTCATCTTGTAACCCTTAATAGCAACGATATGTGCGTGTCATGTCTCTTTGTGTCACTGAGATTGAGCACCGCAAGATTGAACCCATCACAAAGTACCTCTTCCAATGGCAAGATAAATCAATCTAGTTGCCCAAACCAAACCAATAATCGGAGAAGAAATGCGAGGCTATAACAATCATGCATAAAAGAGTTCAGAGAAGACTCGGATAATACTCATGGATAGGTCTGATCATAAACTCACAATTCATCGGATCCCAACAAACACACCGCAAAAAGAGTTACATTAAATAGATCTGCAAGAACATCAAGGAGAACATTGTATTGAAGATCAAAAAGAGAGAAGAAGCCATCTAGCTATTAACTACGGACTCGTAGGTGTGTAGTAAAAAACTCACGCATCATCGGAGAGGCAACAAGGATGATGAATAACCCCTCTGTGATCATTGCCCCCTTCGCCAGAGTGTCGGAAAAGGCCTCTAGATTGGATCTCGTGGTTCTGGAACTTGCGGTGGCGGAAAAAGTATTTCGTCAACTCCCCTATGGTTTTTGGGATTTAGAGTATTTATAGAGGAGGAGGTAGGTCAAGGCGGTGCTCGTGGGCCCCACAACCCACCAGGGCGCGCCGGAGGCCCCTGGCACGCACTGGTGCCTAGTGTGCCCCACGAGCCTCTTCTGGTTCCCTCCCGAAGCTTCCCGGATCTCTTATCACCAGAAAAAATATCTATAATGTTTTGTGGCATTTGGACTTCATTTGGTATTGATATTCTTCAAAGCAAAAAAGAACAACTGGCACTGGGCACTAAGTTAATAGGTTAGTCCCAAAAAATGATATAAAGTTGCTAGCACTATAAAAAAGCACTTCCGTGATGATACGTGTTTGTCATAGTAGGTCACGTTTTCTATCATGCATGTACATCCATGAAGATTTTATGACAAAATCAAGATAGTCATACATGTGCTGTCGTAGAAGTGTTCCATGACAATACTGAAATTATCATCACGAAAGTGTCCACTTCCATGACGATAAATGGCGCGCCATGGATGTGTTTTCGTCAAGGGTAACCGACACATGGCATCCACCGTAACGGGTCACCTTTAAGTTATCGGGTTCCGGTTTGGATCCGATAACCCGTTAGCAGCCCAGACCAATGGGGATTTTCCACGTGTAAAATTCTGATTCGCCGGAGTATCCACATGTCAGCTCAGCGTTGGGATAGATGTCATCCACTCATTGGACAGGAGGCGCCTTGTAACATCCCAAATTTTGGAATGTTAATATAATTAATTGAATTGTTGGTTTGTTTGCTTGAGTGAATTAAACTTGAGTGAAATTTGAACCTTTTCAAAAACTTTTGAAAGAGAGGGAATAAAATGACTTTTCCCTTCTCCGGTAAATTCAAATTCATCCTATTAAAATCAATGAGAGAAGATGACATGACTTCTTCAACTATAAAGAATTTGAACGGAGTTTTGCAATTTAATTCTTTCAAATATTTGCACTTGCTTCTATTTTTCTTCCCGAGAAATACCCGAAAATAAATTCTTGCAAGCAAGAAAGGGCGGAGGAAAATGACCTCCAAAATCAGGGGCATTTTGAAAATATTTGAGCCAAGAAAACCAAAGTTTTTATTTAAAATTATTTGCAAAAAGAAATAAAGCCTTTAGGATTTTCTGAAAACATATTTTTTTAAGTTTTTATTTTGGCCGTGGAATAATGCTCATCATCTACATTTTATTTTTCTGATAATTTTAGTATATAAAACTCTTTATTCAATTGATTTGATTTCCTTTTATTGTTTTAGTTTCCTAATTTTAAAAATAGGAATGGAATCGTTTTATTAGGAAAACCTGGCCCATTAAGCACTTTCCTATTCTAGCCCAACAAGAGATCATCTCCTTCCTCTGTTTCCTCTCACGTTCTGAAGCTTTCCATATCCATGGAGACAGAAACTCCACCTTCCCGATCTCCTCGTCTTTCCATCCCAGCGCCTCCCGAGACCGCCTATAAAACCCCTCCTCTCCTCGCTCCATTTTTCCCATCACCACGCCTCCCTGCCCGTAGCCTTCTCGCCACCGTCCTCCTTTTCCTGCCTAGAACGCCACCGGGAGCTCTCCCGAACCTCCCAAGCGCCGGCGCCTCCTCCGCCACCCCACCTCGCCGGCGACCTCGCCCCTCGCCGAGCAGCCTCCACATCGCTGTCTCCTTCCTGCCATCTCTGCCTCACGTCATGTAACTCCTTGTTGTTTTTTTTTCTTTCTTTTGTCTATTCCCGCACCACCGTTAGATCTTGATCCTAAGGCCCCAAATAGATCACTTAATAGCCAAACCGTTTTCTTCAAATGTGCGGCCGTCCTCTAGATAGCCTAAACCGCGACACCGACAACCAATCAAATCTCGCCACGTCGCCGTTTTGTTTTCAGATTTATTTCCGTAACAGATTTAGTTCCGTTGTTGTTTACCTTATAACTTTTGATCTAGAAGTCCAATGATGCTGATTCTTTTTATGTTAGATCACAATTTTCTTGTAGTTTCCAAAATATATAATTTGTCTATGTTTGGATTTATAAAATTGAGTTAGATCAGATTTGAATTAAAGCTTGTTTTGCTTATTCCGGGAGTTTCATAATAGATTTTTATTTAATTCTTTTTGCTCCTAGTTGCTTAATGAAATATTTTCTGTTTAGTTAACATAAAACCATGACTAGGTGATGTTAAGAAATTTTTGTTATATAAAACTATTTTTGTTGTTATTTGAAGTAGGAAAACTTTGAGTTGTTTTTTCTTTAAGTTTTCCTTTGGATTTTGCTTTGTTGGTTTTGGTGTGTTACTTTGTTATGTTATGTTATGCTATGTGCTTATTATAGTTATTGTTTGCCTCGTAGAATTTCCGGAGTGCGAAGATTGCTACTCTGAAACCCTAGTTTTTCGAAGATCGTCAACAAGGCAAGTTCACTTGACCATGCTTTCATGCCTATGTTTTATTGCATTTAGTGACATCCTTGCAACCACCCCTCAGTAGTGTTATTGAATCCTTGTAGTTGAGTAGTATGCATGAGGTAGGAACCCATCACCCTGTTACCAAGCTCGGACGTTATTTATTTCAATGCTACGCTATAGTAGACGGGTTTGGTATGAGTGCTCGGAGTGGTGTGAGAATGGAGGATTCTACGCCAATGACGATAACTCCATGATGGAATCTGCAAGGACTGCATCTTCAAGGCCTCAAGACTTCAAGACTCAAGACAAGAATTCAATACACACTCACTGGGTGAAGGGCGGTTGACGGGCACCTGGAGAAACCAGTGGTTGGCGGGATGCATGGAGAAGCGCCATGACATCTTGGAAAGCTTCACCCAGACTCAAAGAGACGGAAGAATACTTCACGCCGGAAGCTTACCTGCAACCGCAAGTCATTATGGGCTCGCTTGGTTGACCTTAGTTGTGACTCTGGCTGGGGACGGTACTAGCAGATGTAGAACTACGGTAGGATGGGTTGAGTACCGGACAGTGGTCGAGGAACTCTTTGGAAGACCATGTTTCGGTCATCTTGTTCTCAAACACTCTGAAGTGCGAGAACGTAAAGAGAGGGATCGAATCTTGCGGGTAAAGTGTACAAACCTCTGCAGAGGGTTTAAACCTAATCGATTAGCCGTGTCCCGATTACGGACAATTTGAGCATCTGGACTTGGATCTATCTCGGAACTCTCAACACCGGATTGATAACTTAATTGTGGGCAACTTATGATGATTTTGGGCTATGAGACATCGGTTGGCGGAACCATGTCGTGATAGAAAACTCCATAGTACAGACTTCATTTATTCCTTTGATGTAGGGAAAATAAAATCAGCTTTTACGCAAACAAATTTCAGATACAGAGCCACAAAGCCAAATTGCATATAGTATAGTTTTACCATCTGTTTATTCATGTTGTGATCTTGCCGGTACATTCAATGTACTGACCTACACGGCTGCAACGTATCATGTTGCAGATATTTCCTCGACGAGTAAGAGATTACGATCTGAGGTTACGGTCTACACTCAACCTCGCCGATCGCGCTGATGGGACTCCACACCTGTTTGATTGTTTCCGCTGAGTATTATGAGGTATATATCATTTTACGTTATTTATACATGTGATTGCACTTTGATATATACATTGATGTCTGTGTGTGCCAAAGATCTTGATCCGAGGATGGCACAAGAATACGTAGGCTTGACCGTCTCGAGGTCGGGTCGCCTCTGTAAATGGTATCGAGCGCATGTTGGCTGTAGAACGTGACCCTAGAAAATGACTTAGTAATATGAAGACCTCAATAGGAATGACCTTTGTTTTGTACTACTCTCGTAACACCTGATTCCTCTTACTGAACCCTCCTTATTTCAAACTATAGATGGAGAGCTACACTCTGAACAAAAGAGAACACTACGAGAAGGTTCTTGGAGGCCCCTTCCTTGTGGAGCTAATCAAGCTGCTGAAGTTACCGATACCTGAGATCAAGGCAACTAAGAGGACGTCCAGATCGTGGGGAGTCAAGACCCAAGTCTTTGGTCGTAAAGAAGCCCCCAAGACTGCAGATATCATCTTCGGAACTATAAATGGTGACTGTGATATGGGCATCAACACTGCCGTCCATGATGCTATTGCACGTTTATGCTATCGTCATCGTGCTGCACTAAACCCACACTTCTTTGGAAGGATGGGATGGCAGAAGTTTGATGGAGCAACCATTGCCTTGACGGAAGCACAGAAGATGAAGTTTTCCCCACTTTTAGTATACAATCAGGATCTGGAACAATACGTCAAGAATCTTCAGATGGACCTCCTGGAAGCCCTGTTTGACAATGAAGCACTACGAGAAGAAGTCAAGACTCAGAGACTGAAGGTAAACCAGCTGGAGGAGGAGAACCTCGAGATCTCGAGGATGCGTCAGGAACTGAAGAACAGCAGGACCATGTCTCATGCAAAGGATGTTGAAATCCAGAAGCTCAAGGAACAACTTCAGGACATACAGGGTCGTCACAAGAAACTCCGTGTCGACAGGAAAATCTAGCGTAAGAACCGAAGAGATCAAGTCCACACAGTAAAACCCAAAGTAAATTAGTAGTATTCCACCATGAGAGAAATAAAGATGAACGCATACCCGATTTAAGTATCGACCATACCAAATTTTGTGGGTGGCGATCTTTGAGAATTGATTGAATAAATGAATGCTTGGTTGCTATTATTTTGTATGTTTATTGAATGGTTGGATAGATGCGATATTCGTAGGCTTGTATTTATTTCAACCATGAGAGACGAAGTTACGGAAGAATGGTAGAAGGCCTTCATATGGGAACAAAGATCAGAATTGGAAACTCCCGAGCATTGAAGACCAAGAAATGAGGACTTAGAAACGAAACCATAGTAGAACGGCCCATTACAAACGATAATTTTGTTGATGAGTGGGTAATTGCCTTCTCTTTCTATCTCAAGCAGACCCCGAAATCTTGAACCCATGGACAACTGAACACCAAACCTTTCTGGAGACAATTGCAACTTCCCATGGAGATACATCCCTTGTTCTGAGCACTCCTCTTATCCTACACATGCAGATGACAAACCTTTACGAGTCTTTCCTTAAAGGTCCGGAAACGATCATGACCCTGACAAGTGATCGTGATTACCCGAAGATCCTGAAGGACATGATGAAGCATATTCACCTTGAAGGAGATGCAGTCTACAAAGGCTACCCCTTCATGCATAAGGGAGTGGAACTTTGGTATGTGGAGGTACACCTCCACCATTTGAAAGGAGTTTGCCCAAAGATGACGGGGCAGTACTTTTTCATTTCACGTGTGCCACAAGCAACTTTCTTCGATGCCGTTCGTGAAGCAGCCATGGAAGCCATACGCCAGATCGGAGAAATACTTGAAGCAAGACTCCGTTATACTCAGGATTACCTAAGCGAAGTGCATGCAGAGATGATGAAGGTGAAGCTCAAGGCCACCACAATGAAACAGAAGATTGAAGATTTCAAGGCACATGTCGCACAATTCGGTGGGATCAAGAATCCTCGAGGAGGATAAATAAATAAAGTTGGAAGTAATGTCTGACCATACCAAACCATGTGGGTGGCAGCATTTGTAACAAAGTACTTTTTGAATTTGGATTTACGAAAATGGTAAAGGATGTAATAAAAGGTTGATATGATAATAAAGGGATTTATGCAATAAACTTGTGCATTTTGGTCGTAATACTCAGAAACCACAGGATCGATGAAGAAAGAAATGTGTTATCCATGACGGTCCATAGAAGGAAGCTGGACAAAATAAGTTGGAATTTTGCTTTCGATATGATGGTATGAAGAAACAGAGCACTACTGGATTTAAAGGAGGTGTAACAAGAGAGTTACTCCAAGGATGAGTTAAAGCTGCACTAGTGTTGAAGTGGGCCATAACCCACGTGCCCAGGATTTTGAAAGGAAACCGATATAACCTTGATAAAGGAATAAATTGGAGGAATCAGCATCCAATCAGCATACGTTTCAGAGGAGATTACGCAAAAACCTAAGAGTGGTGAAGTAACGATATATGTTTTGTTTGGCTTGCAGAAACCATGGATTTACTCGAACCCAATTCGAGGACAAGAGAAATTCTGCAATGCTTCCGAGTATGCCCAAGTGTTAGAATACGTGATTCACTGTTTACGTATGTGGTAATGATTCAAGCACGGGATGGATTGGCCCCATACCGAGACTTCTATCATGAACTATCATATGTTGATGGAAAATCGAGAGCCTTGAAAACTTAGAAGAGTGTCGACGCGATAAGCCATAAAACCATAAAATGGTAGGACGATGGAACCCCATTACAGCAACCGCTACAAACGAGGTTATACGGTGAGGTTCAACCTGCACCTGTTTTCTCGCAGGAGAAACCATAAATTGTAGACCACCATGAGTGTTTTGATAGTTGTTTAGAATGGACATGCACCCATCAGCTAAGAAGATCCAGTCTCGGATTTAACTTCAACTTTGACGAACCGACCCAAGCTTTTGAGGAAAACTCTATGCTTTCGATGTAAGAGCTTTAATGAAGGAGCTATTGTAAGATATGTGAAGAGACATACATTGTCAGCCCTCGGAGGAAATATCTGAGTTTATTGGAACCATGACCTTGTTTTTAAGTGTGGTAGCACCCCGACCTTTCCGACCAAGACATTTGCTAGAAGACCCCAACCCCTAACCTTTTCTTGTTAGTTTCTTCAATCTCGAGGACTAGATTCATTTTAAGTGTGGTAGGTTTGTAACATCCCAAATTTTGGAATTTTAATATAATTAATTGAATTGTTTGTTTGTTTGCTTGAGTGAATTAAACTTGAGTGAAATTTGAACCTTTTCAAAAACTTTTGAAAGAGAGGAATAAAATGACTTTCCCTTCTCCGTAAATTCAAATTCATCCTATTAAAATCAATGAGAGAAGATGACATGACTTCTTCAACTATAAAGAATTTGAACGGAGTTTTGCAATTTAATTCTTTCAAATATTTGCACTTGCTTTCTATTTTTCTTCCCGAGAAATACCCGAAAAATAAATTCTTGCAAGCAAGAAAGGGCGGAGGAAAATGACCTCCAAAATCAGGGGCATTTTTGAAAATATTTGAGCCAAGAAAACCAAAGTTTTTATTTAAAATTATTTGCAAAAGAAATAAAGCCTTTAGGATTTTCTGAAAACATATTTTTTTAAGTTTTTATTTTGGCCGTGGAATAATGCTCATCATCTACATTTTATTTTTCTGATAATTTTAGTATATAAAACTCTTTATTCGAATTGATTTGATTTCCCTTTTATTGTTTTAGTTTCCTAATTTTAAAATAGGAATGGAATCGTTTTATTAGGAAAACCTGGCCCATTAAGCACTTTCCTATTCTAGCCCAACAAGAGATCATCTCCTTCCTCTGCTTCCTCTCACGTTACTGAAGCTTTCCATATCCATGGAGACAGAAACTCCACCTTCCCGATCTCCCTCGTCTTTCCATCCCAGCGCCTCCCGAGACCGCCTATAAAACCCCTCCTCTCCTCGCTCCATTTTTCCCATCACCACGCCTCCCCGCCTGTAGCCTTCTCGCCACCGCCCTCCTTTTTCCTGCCTAGAACGCCACCAGAGCTCTCCCGAACCTCCCAAGCGCCGACCCCTCCTCCGCCACCCCCACCTCGACCTCGCCCCCTCGCCGAGCAGCCTCCACATCGCTGCCTCCTTCGCCATCTCGCCTCACGTCATGCATGTAACTCCTTGTTGTTTTTTTCTTTCTTTTGTCTATTCCGCATCACCGTTAGATCTTGATCCTAAGGCCCCAAATAGATCACTTAATAGCCAAACCGTTTTCTTCAAATGTGCGGCCGTCCTCTAGATAGCCTAAACGCGCACACCCGCAACCAATCAAATCTCGCCACGTCGCTGTTTGTTTTCAGATTTATTTCCGTAACAGATTTAGTTCCGTTGTTGTTTACCTTATAACTTTTGATCTAGAAGTCCAATGATGCTGATTCTTTTTGCGTTAGATCACAATTTTCTTGTAGTTTCCAAAAATATATAATTTTTCTATGTTTGGATTTATAAAATTAAGTTAGATCAGATTTGAATTAAAGCTTGTTTTGCTTATTCGGGAGTTTCATAATAGATTTTTATTTAATTCTTTTTGCTCCTAGTTGCTTAATGAAATATTTTCTGTTTAGTTAACATAAAACCATGACTAGGTGATGTTAAGAAATTTTTGTTATATAAAACTATTTTTGTTGTTATTTGAAGTAGGAAAACTTTGAGTTGTTTTTTCTTTAAGTTTTCCTTTGGGTTTTGCTTTGTTGGTTTTGGTGTGTTACTTTGTTATGTTATGTTATGCTATGTGCTTATTATAGTTATTGTTTGCCTCGTAGAATTTCCGGAGTGCTAAGATTGCTACTACTGAAACCCTAGTTTTTCAAGATCGCCAACAAGGCAAGTTCACTTGACCATGCTTTCATGCCTATGTTTTATTGCATTTAGTGACATCCTTGCAACCACCCTCAAGAGTGTTATTGAATCCTTGTAGTTGAGTAGTATGCATGAGGTAGGAACCCATCACCCTGTTACCAAGCCCGGACGTTATTTATTTCAATGCTACGCTATAGTAGACGGGTTTGGTATGAGTACTGTGGAGTGGTGTGAGAATGGAGGATTCTACGCCAATGACGACAAATCCATGATGGAATCTACAAGGACTGCATCTTCAAGGCCTCAAGACTTCAAGACTCAAGACAAGAATTCAATACACACTCATCGGGTGAAGGGCGGTTGTGGGCACCTGGAGAAACCAGTGGTTGGCCGGGATGCATGGAGAAGCGCCATGACATCTTGCGGAAAGCTTCACCTGACTCAAAGAGACGGAAGAATACTTCACGCCCGAAGCTTACTGTGCAACCGCAAGTCATTATGGGCTCGCTTGGTTGACCTTAGTTGTGACTCTGGCTGGGACGGTACTAGCAGATGTAGAACTACGATAGGATGGGTTGAGTACCGACAAAGGGTCGAGGAACTCTTTGGAAGACCATGTTTGGTCATCTTGTTCTCAAACACTCAAGTGCGAGAACGTAAAGAGAGGGATCGAATCTTGCGGGTAAAGTGTACAAACCTCTGCAGAGGGTTTAAACCTAATCGATTAGCCGTGTCCCCGGTTACGGACAATTTGAGCATCTGGACTTGGATCTATCTCGGAACTCTCAACACCGGATTGATAACTTAATTGTGGGCAACTTATGATGATTTTGGGCTATGAGACATCGGTTGGCGGAACCATGTCGTGATAGAAAACTCCATAGTACAGACTTCATTTATTCCTTTGATGTAGGGAAAATAAAATCAGCTTTTACGCAAACAAATTTCAGATACAGAGCCACAAAGCCAAATTGCATATAGTATAGTTTTACCATCTGTTTATTCATGTTGTGATCTTGCCGGTACATTCAATGTAATGACCTACACGGCTGCAACGTATCATGTTGCGATATTTCCTCGACGAGTAAGAGATTACGATCTGTGGTTACGGTTCACACTCAACCCGCCGATGGCGCTGATGGGACTCTACACCTGTTTGATTGTTTCCGCTGAGTATTATGAGGTATATATCATTTTACGTTATTTATACATGTGATTGCACTTTGATATATACATTGATGTACTGTGTGTGCCAAAGATACCGATCCGTGGATGGCACAAGAATACGAGGCTTGACCGCTCGAGGTCGGGTCGCTACACGCCTATGATACGCAGACATGTGGCAGGACCCAATAGTGGCCCATTCGGGTGAAAAGGCCGGCCCGTTTGTCAAAGGTAGCGAGCCGGCCCACGGCATCTGGGCGTCCAATATGATTCCAGCCCGCTGTAACTCCCGGCCCATGTATGGCCCATGATGTCTTTCAGCCCATTTGAGGCCCTAAGAGACTCATGGCCTATTAACGGCCCATGGTGACACTGGCCCATAATTAACAGTGTATCGCTTTATACCCATTAACGGCCCATTATTCCATTGGGCCGTTTCCAGCCCGTGTGATCTTTCGGCCTTCTAAGCGCCCATTTATTCTTGATCTCATTTCCAGCATTCGGTTACTTTTGGTCCGTTACTGGCCTGTTCTGTTTGCGGCCCAAATTCAGCCCGTGGTTACAGTCGGCCTGTTATTCTGTTGGGTTGTTTTCTAAGCATCATCAAATACGGCCTGTTTAAGCCCGTTATACATATCGGCTATAAACGACCCGTTATGATCGGGCCATAAACAGATAATTTCTACTCTAGCCCGTTTACGGCCCATATTGCTGTCCTTTATTGGTCCATGAATAGTATGGCCCATAGAAGGCCCATTGATTCTAACGCCCATATATCCTACTACGACCCGTAGGAGGCCCATGGTCACTACACAACGGTCCATGGTTATGACGGCCTAGTTTTAAAATATATTTTATTTGCCACTAGCAAAGCGCGGAAAAAGAACTACAGTGACTACAGCCAAACAAATATAAATAAGCAAGCAACTTACGCTATGGTTATTACACATATTACATCCACTGGTCATCAATGTTCGCCACCAGTGCAAATATAGGGAACAAAGCAGCATATTACATACATTGGGCATCTTAATTGGCCACCAGTGCAAATAGACGAGCGGCAGCAAAACAAGTCAATAATTGAAACAACTTCAGAAGAGCTCAAGAAACGGTATCCTGGGTATCCACCATGCTAGTAATAAGCTTATAGGGCTTATTAGCTTTCTCCTGTTTGGCACTAAAATCCTCCAACGCTTGCTGTTGCAGTAGAAAGTATGCATCTGAATTCTCTAGGGACTTCCTCAGTGCTTTGGCTTCTTGTCGCAGAACAGCTGATCGATGTCTTTCAGCTTGCAGTTGAGACTCAAGAAACTGAACTGATTCAGATAGTGAGTTCGAAGATCTTGTGCCAGCGGTAGTGGCCAGTAACTCGGACACTGCATCAAGACATGACTTTGGGGTTGTCTCACTGTCTTCAAGATAGTTTTCCTTAGGTGTTTTATTAGCTTTGTTGGAGACCAAGGATGTCCCACTATCCTAAACCTTATCTGCATTACTTCCTTTACCATTGCTTAATAAGGTACTCTTCCCAAATATTCTGTCAAGATTCTAAAAGAAGAAACAAGCAGACACATAACAGGCTTAGCATGTAGTATATGAAACTCATTTCGGTGAACCAGTTCAGTAGTAAGGTGGACATGATTAAACAACCAAGTCTTCTATTGCCAAGTAGTAAGTACATAATAAAAGCATCACACAAACATATATCTATGTCCTATGGTCACTTTATTGTCTTGCCAAATCAAAATAGAGACACGGTCCAAATCATCTCAGTTCAAGACAAAGCAGCATTGAAAGAATACAAGTGTGAGAAACTACATGGCACAACAAGATTTCAGATGGGTAACACGGCTATACATGTACAACAACACTATTGGCTTTGTTGTGATGCTAGTAATGTGCATGGTATGAGAAGTCAACTGTATACACAATTGAAATTGAAATCAATAGAGCAATTTTGAAGAGCAAACCTATTAAAGAAACATGTTTAAACATGCGTGTTATGCCATTGGAGTTTTGATTGGATCCTTCAATTTGAAAATAAGTTTGTATGAGTAAATAAAGTGATACAAGATCAAAGCAGTATGCACCATAGCAATGGAATCTTGAATGAGAACAATTCTTCTTCAGGTTTAAGCACTTGTTCTACATGAACAGTGTATAGTAAGACGCATGCATATAGTTCTTCAAAATAAAAATGAGATCATAGACCTGACCACATTCTTGGCTCGGGACCAGTACAGAACAAGGCGTTCCCAGTCATCGTGCCGTAAATGTGTCTCACGAGAAATTAAGGGAATTTGATGAGTTTCTTTGCCAGTGAAGTACGTTTTCTTCAGTCAATTCTGATACTGCCACCAAGCATTCTTGAAGATAATAGAGGTATTAGCACAGGTTACCTCAACCCGAGTTTCCAAATTGGTCCTTCTCCATAGAGAAAAATGGGAACATTTGATGTATTATAACCACATGGAGGTAGAATGTATGGGACAAAGCAAAGTATTTGCCCTGAATAACATTACTTACACATAACTCCTGGACGAACACCTGCAACTGCCTTTCTCCTTTATCTTCAATATAATATTTCCATGATGGGAAGATACATACAGAGGATTTAACAACATCAAATGGGATAGATGCTAAACTACGAATGGTTGGTTGTGTTTTGTCCACAGGAATAGGTGTACTAACTTGTGGAGTTGGGGTTTGCCGTGGTATTACTGGCGCTTTGGGCACCGGAGCTGCCATACTAACTGCTCTTGTTTGGGAGCTCTGTGCTGGAGATGGTGTCACGTCAACTGGAACTGGGTTACTATCTGCTGTGGTTGGGGTTAGATTGGGTGAAGCTGGTTCTCTCTCCGTCGGAGTAGGGGTACAATATGCGAGAGTCTGGGTTATGTGTGGTAGGGCTGGTTCACGTGCATGTACAACCGGGGTGCTATCTCCACCAAGAGGTAGCTCTGTTTTATTTGAAGACCGTGTTTTTACTCCGCTAGATACTGCCATCACCCACTCCAATTCAAATGGCTGATAAACAAGAAAAGTAGTTGAATGTACATACCTTGTATGAGAGACAGATGCAATAGATAGTGGGAAAAAATAGGGCATGAAATAGTTCACATGTATATTGTTTAACTAAAAAGATAGCATGAAATAATTTCACATATATGATATCTATCTAAACTGGATAGCATAGCATGATATAATTCAAATATATAATGACTAACTAAACAGGATGACATGAGATAATTATGTGATGTCTTTAGTAAACGGGTTGGCATGACATAATTCACATACATGTTATCTAAGTAATCAGGATCACATGATATAATTCACACGTGTGATATATATACTAAGCAGAGGCATCCACATATATGATGTCTGAACTAAGAACATGGTGTTGAATATTGTGTATCTGATTGTCGATGTCAAAACCGGCGGATCTCGGGTAGGGAGTCCCAAGCTGTGTGTCATGGACCGATGGGTAATAGGAGACAGGGGACACGATGTTTACCCAGGTTCGGGCCCTATCTATCGAGGTAATACCCTACTTCCTGCTTGATTGATCTTGATGAATATAGGGTTACAAGAGTTGATCTACCTCGAGATCATATGTTGTGGTCGAAGACCTAAGGGTATGATGAGTAATGTCATAATGATCTAACGACTAGCCTGGCCTCGGCTTATATAATGCACCAGAGGCCTAGGATAACAAGAGTCCTAGTCCAATACTCCAGTGGAGAGGAGTCCTTGTCTTGATCACCAAGTCTTGTAGAATCTTCCTCGTGTATACATCGGTTGTCCGAACTGGCCCATGAGAAATGGCCATGGGGGTCCTCGGCCCAATCCAACTGATCGGGAGATGAAGTGGTGAGTACCCCCTAGTCCAGGACACCGTCAGTAGCCCCCTGAACCGGTCTTCAAGTTGGGGACGCTCCTCGATTCTTCCGAACTGTTCTTCATCTTCGGCCGTCGGTCTTGAGAACTGGCTCAACAGATCATCTCATCTTCGATCTTGAGGATCGCCGAAGTGAATCCGAAGAGTTTACACGCCGGGTATCCGAGGAGCCCTTTTAAGTTCTCGGCCTTTATCAATGCCTTTGTTATTTTTTACGCCACACCTCGGGTTTGAAGTTGTTCCCATGCAGAGGTGTCCTCTTGCATCCGAGCTCCAATGCCGGACTGCATTCGAGATATCTTTTGCAGCGGAGTACCAACGCCGGACTATATCCGAGCTCCACGCTAGACTGTATCCGAGCTCCAACGCCGAACTATATCCGAGGTGTCATAGATCACCTTGGTTCAAAGTTGAAGGAGTTTAGCCGAGCTTAATGCTGGAAATGTCCTCTAAGGAGCCAGCCACTCGCATCCGAGCTATATGCCGAACTGCTTCCGAGGTGGCTCGGCACCTCGGTCATGGGCTGATTGTTTGCGGATTTAATTTCCGATGCATATAAATTTATTTGCAGACAAGATGTATTGCCAGTAGCCCTCAAGGTGTCTGTCAGCCTAAAATCCGAGATGCACCTGAAGGAAAATATGAAACCGTTGATCCTGGTAGCTTCTGAGACTCAGGTCGTGAAATCGGCCTGAGGATCAACTCCTAGCTCGGCGGCATACATAGGAATAGAAATGCAGTGTAATATATTAGAGGTAATAGTGATCGGCGGACGGGCCCCTGAGAGAGGGTCGTGAGAAGTCACCGTGATATATCAGCTTGATGCCGGATAAGTCCCATATGGTATTTATTGTCGTCCAAAGATGCGCTTGTCCATAGTTCGGTTATGCCGAACACTGAGCACTTTGAATTTTCTGCATTGAATAGTCAATGCAGTAGCCCCCGAGCCACTGGTCAGGTGGCAACACTAGATCAGGGGATCGATGTGTCACTTCAATATTTATAAATAATGAGCGCAAAACCCAGTAGCCCCCGAGCCTTAATGTGGGCACGGGTGGCTGCATTAAGGATCGATATCCGTTTGACAGAAAAAATTTGTTGGGTTTAACACAAACTTCTCAAAAAGAGAATAAAGATCTCGTAAAAGGAGCTAGAGCCAGTGAAAGCTGGGCTCGCCAAGGTTGGCCCCAAGGGGCTTAATAGATAGGAAATCGATGCCACTTGGGATTTAGGAGAGCTTTATGTAAGTTGCTCAGTTGTCTCAGCGAGATTGTGCCCCTTGGTCTTTAAAAGATGAGCTGCAATAAATCAACTTTACTGGCAATTTATGATCCTATGTATCCAAGTATTTTACATCATTAATGCTCGGATCCGCATTGAACAAAACTTTGTTGACCGACCATCAGCTTCAACCTCCTCGGCCAGTAGCCGGGGAGTGTTTGTCCTTCTTTATAAAGCCTTTATAAGAGCAAAGATTTACGACAAACAAGGCAATCCCGTCATACAGTTTTATAAACAAAGGTACGCGGAGAGATATGTTATATTACTTTTTAATGTAAGAAACATCTTCCAAGGAAAATAGTCCCGCCATCGGTTCCTTTCTTTGGGTTGTCATGCTGATCATGATCATGAAACCTCACCTCCGATGAAGGTGGGTGGAAAATATTGAGGATTTAGTTTGGGGAAAGTTCCAGAACTATGTGGTCTATAGCGAACCTAAATTTTCACTTCCGTCATTGCCAACCAATTATATCCATTAACTCGGATGACCCGGTAGTAACAATCACAGAGGTGCTCCCTTTACCGCCTAGCCGAACAATCGGGAGCGTAGGGGTAAGCACACGAGCCAGGCAACCCAGCTTGGCCAAAATCTTAAGTCAAATTGATGCATATTTATGGCTTTATATAACGATAATTATGGAAGGCAACACTTGTATAATGAATACACACGCTGATGATATATACTTATTTTGACTCCATTGCGATCGTTTATCAGTTGAAAGTGGCCCATCATCGGCTTCTACCCCTTTGTAGATACTACGCAGGGTGTTTCCGCAATAACAAGACAACCCTTAGCCGACGTCTCGGTGCCCGAAGGCGGTTGTGTTAGCGGAAACAAGGCAATCAGATATGCGGAATTTATAACTTTCACTTAGTCATAGGAGCTTTAAACTGGGGAAGCTAGCTATGAGCCCCCGGTTAGCGTTCGGCGGCAGCCGACATCAAGCCGTAAACACTTCGACCAATGTTATGAACGGCCTGTCATTTAACATAGTAATCGGATCGCTGACCAGTTTACGTTTATTGTGACAGTCAATTTTCGGCTTTCTCCACTGAGGTGCTTAACCATGCGAGCTGGAAGCACAATCGCAGTGGTTCTCCATTTGCACACCTAGCCGAACAAAGTGGAACGTAGGAGGCAAGCACAGGAGCCGGGCAACCCAACCATTGACGAAAGACACAATTTGAAACCGATGCATCTATAGCAATATCCGAGAATGTTTTTGTCGAATCTCTAAAGGTGTCCGGCGTTGCACGGTGAGACTTATGCTGGAAACATACAAATAGTTTAAAAGTGCCATAGACTTGGAAGACCAAAAAACTTCAGTAAAAAATTGACGTTCGAACTAGATCAAGTGTTCGGTGCCAATCCGAAAATTGGCCTTAGAAAAAAAAGATTGTGCTTCTGTCGTGCTTTAACATGACACATCATGTCTCAAGACTTAAAGCAAGTTAGCCTACGGCTTCAACCTCCTATCCCGAAGGCGGAGTACTTCTCGTTATGCCAGTTTAGCAAACTAAACTCTAGCGGCTTTGAGAGAGAAATTAGGCTCCCCGGCTATTGACCACAGACTCGCGTCGAAGAAAGGTGTGATAGAAAAAGAATTTGCAACGAGTAAGAAGAACACTTATTATAAAACAGCCCATACTAATATAAGAGCCCCCAAGTGACTTGGGTAAAAGAATTTTATGTATAATGATTGTATGTACCGAAGTACTTATATCATATCTGTGTTCGCCCGAACTTTAAACGCGTCTTAACCGACCGTCGGCTTCTCCCTCTTCGGTCAAGGGCCGAAAAGTGCTATGTACTCCACTTGTCGAGAATATCGACGGTGTTTCCGATAACCAGGCAATCAGGCCATAAGGCTATAATAGACAAAGCACGCTCAGGGAACTTATGCTATATTACTGACGAAGTATAAGAAGCATCTTCGAAGAAAATAGTACCCCCACTGATACCTTTCTTCGGTTTCTCATTGTTACTATGAGGCTTGTGCAATAGATTTTTTGTACTCATGAGTTCCGTTGTCTGCCGACCATGGTTGAAAACAATAAGAGCGCTAGCTTTCGGCTTCACCCAGTCTGAGGTCCGAGCTCGGATGACCCGATCGCGACAATCGCAGAGGTGCTCGCTTTACTCCCTAGCCGAACAATCGAGAACGTAGGGGTAAACACAGGAGCAAGGCAACCCAGCTTGTGGAACACTTAAGTCAACATGGTGCATATTGTGGCGTGATACACGAATAAGGAACGAAGCCATACAAGTATAATCATATGCAATAGGAAAGGTTTCATAAAGGAAGCCCCCAAGTAAACGGGGTAGTTGAATTTGTGTGTCACAAACAAAGTTTTGACAAGGAAGTTTTTCACAAACAACTTTTTGCCAAAAAAGTATAATGCTTGGTTGAACCGAACGAAATTTAAAACTGAAAGTCTTTGAGCATGAAAGCGACTTAGATGGTTAATGTGCTCGGTGTTGATGACGCGATTCGGGCTTGTGGCGAGACAAAGACGCCCATTGATCTGTGATAGATCCGACAAGGTTCGCAGTCCTCGGCATGGCCGAGGTCCCAGCTCCCAAGCCCGACGTGTCCGAGCAAGGAGTTTGGCACTCCAGAGTAGTGACACGGCTCGGCCGATGTGGTAAGGTGAAGCCCCCAGTCCAGCCGAGCTGGTGGAGTTGGTCGGCAAGGTGACAATGAAGCACCCACGCCAGTCGACCTATTCGGCATGGTGGACGTTAGTTTGACGAAGTGATGACGCTGCGCGGCCGAGATGAAGTTCTCGGTCCAGTTAACATGGCAAAGCTGTGATCGGCAGATGCCGAAGTCTAATGCAGGTCGGCTGGTAGTGCGGTCCAAAAAATAATAATATAGATACATATATATAAAATCCTCGCATAATTGCTTTACGCAAAAATAATTTATTTAAAGAGATGTGGCTTGGTGCTGAAGCCAATGTCGATGCAGGGCGTCGGCGTGACGCAATGAAGGCGTGACAAAGCCTGAATTTGCGTATGTCCGGCTCTAGATGCGCGCTCAATCGAATCATGGACGGGAAACAGATCGAACCATCGCGCAACCATCGTTAATGCGGCCATCATTTGAGAGACATGTGTACAGATGATGGAACAAACCAGACTAATATTTTTTTGGAAAAAATAAACCCAAGCAAGCAAAAATTACTAGGATTGACAACACCTGGTTTATCTGTTGTAGCAATCTGAAAAAAAGGTTACTCCAAAAATTGGGACTTGATCCGCACACCCATTGCTTGATGGGCGATGGAGCAACGGCATGGTGATGCTGGCAAAGGTTGGCTTGCCAAGGCAAAGCCCCCGGTCCAGCTAATGTGACGAAGCTGGTCGGCAGGTGACATCGAAGTCTCCAAAGTAGGTTAATGAAGAGATGGTGAAGCCCCCAGTCTAGTTGAGGTAACGGAGCGGCTAGGTAAGGTGACGTTGCAGCTGCCATGTCAGCCAAGGTGTTGAAGCAGTTCGACATGATGGACATCGGCTTGAAGAAGCAACAGTGTAGTCATGCCGACGCTGGTCATAACTTGTGACGCGGTCAAAGCCAGATTGATGAAGTGGCCGAACAGCAATGCTGGTGTGCCCGTTCCATGTAATCCGTGGGGCGGCGTTGTTGGTGATGATTTATGCTTCGCGATGCCGAACTCTTTTTCGGCTCGCCGAGATGTTGATCCGAAGGAGATGAGCTTGGCTCAACAAAGCAACGACGCGTCTGTCGGGGCAAATCGACACCTATGGGATCACTGGAATCCCTTCTACGGTTGGCGGGCGCGAGGTTGTGGAAAGAGCGGGTCTGACAGGAATCACACGGATCGTTTACCCAGGTTCGGGCCGCGAGGATGCGTAAAACCCTAGTCCTGCTTTGGTGGATGTATTGAGTGTTCTTGAGCTAGCTACAGGGTGTAATCTGCCCAAAAGATCCCAATCCTCCTCCTGGACGCCTCGGGCCTCCTTTTATAGGCAAACGGATTCGCCACAGTGGCACACAGGAGGTGGAAAGGTGTACAGTGGATGAGCCTATCCTCTAGGACCGTCAGACAAACGCATTTAATGCACTGCAACGTGCCCCCTTGCTTTATCAGGGATGACATGGAAGCACGTCCCAGCTGTCACCGCCTCGCCCGGTTCCGACGCGCGTCCGAGTTGACGAGGCATCGTGGCGCCACGTTGGCTGGCTACTAAGCTGGCGCGGTGGCAGAGTCTTCACGAAGGGTCGCATGCCACCACGCAGGTGCTTGATGAGTCGGTGTAGAGGCCGCCCGTCGCCACGTCGGTGCCTGCCCAGCTGGTTGAGCTAGCAGCTGATTGGGTACGGCGGTGGAGTCTTGGCAGGCGCGGGCCTGGCCGCGTCCCCGTAGGGTCTTCGGCAAGGGTCTTGCCGGGGGCCTGGCAAGGGTCTTGCCGTGGCGTTGCAGTCGTCCCCGGCAAGGTGCTTGCCGGGGGTCTCGCGGATTTCCTCGACTAGGATCCCATCGAGGATTGCTGTCTTCTGGTCCTCATCTGATCCTGTGTGTTTATGATCTTGACAAAGATCTGCATGCCACCACGGAGGTCCTTCCTGAGCCCTGGTTCCAATGTAGTTGTTGGCGGCGTTTGGAACCCTTGGGCTCAAGGGTGTCTCGCTCTGCTGGCGTTGGGCAAGTTGCCCCGGCAAAGCTCTTGCCGGGCTGCTGAGGTCGTCCTGACAAGGGTCTTGTCGGGGGGTCCACCTCGCCCCTTTGCTCTTTGTGTTTCTGGTCTTGGCATTGCCTCGGTTGTCTTGTGCTTCGGCTCCTCTCCAGCTTCCCTCATCTGCCCTGCTAAGTGTGGTCGCGGTGCGCGGCTCTGACTGCCCGTGCACAAGTAAAGGGGTCAAAAGGAGAGCCCCTACTTTTGTACACTGATAGGAGCCCCCTTGTCTAGGCCACACATAAGTGTGGCGCATTGTTGGGCTAGGCCCAGAACGGTGTGCGGGCAGGTGGGGCGGATTTTTATTGTGGTAACTTCTCGTCCGATGCGCTTCTCCACGACCCACGTTGAACGCGCGACGTGGAGAGTCGTGCGTGACGTGGGGGTCATGCGTGGGGCGGTTCCCGCACGCATGCATCACATCACAGTTAATGGGAAAAGAGGCGGCCCGCGCCTTCCCCGTAAAAAGGAATAACCGCGGGCGCGCTGCTCATTTACCCTCCGTGATTTCCCCAATCTCGGAACCGCCGTCCCCTTCTTACTCCCTCTCAAGCTCTTGCCTTCGCTCGCTGCCACCGCGCCTTCGCCATCCTTCATTCCTCGCCTCCCGCAACCTCCATGGCACCCAAGACCAGCAGAGGCAAGGGAGTGACCAAGGATGCCGGGACGAACGAGCCGCCGGAGAGCGAGTTGGTGGTGTGGCGGACGCAGTCCACCTACTTCCCCACGGCGGTCGACGCAGTCCACCTCCGGGACTACTTCAAGCACTTGTGGGGGTGCAAGATGGGGGGGGGGGGAGACGACGGGGCACCCGGCCACGCGTGTCATCCCTGCTGCCTTCACCGAGGCCGGCCCGAATCGGTACCCGTTCTTCGTCGACTACTTTTATTGCGGGCTCTGCCCCCCTTCTCTGATTTCTTCAGAGATATCATGCATACCTACGGTTTCCACCTTCTGGATTTTACCCCAAATGTCGTGGCATGCATGGCTCATTTTGCGCACCTCTGCGAGGGCTTTGTCGGGGTTCATCCCAGCACGACGCTCTTCCGCCATTACTTCTTCTCTCGGATCCAAAAGGGGGGCACCATCTCCGGTTGTGTCGCCTGGATCCCAAGGTCCCAGGGGACATACTCGGAGGGTGCTCAGAAGGAGAGGTGGGAGGAGTGGCGGGGCCGGTGGTGCTGAATTGAGGAGGAGGATCCACCAGCCTTCTGCGAGGTTCTCCAGGCACCGCCGGTTCGTCGAAGTGACTGGAGCGATGTTGATGCCAATGATGCGAAGCTCATGGTCGCCACCACCAGGATTGTTTGCCTTACCGAGGCCGGGCTTACCCTCGAGATTATTGGGGTGGATTTCATCTGCCGCCGAATCGCCCCGCTGCACAACAAGGGGAGTCCGGCCTGGCTTTTCATGAATGCGGCTGACATCATGAGGCTTCGCCCCGGCCTCGGCCACAACCTCACGGTGATGGGGCACGCCCAATTTTGCCAGCGGCTCTTCCAGCTCGACGTGAACCGTGACGACAAGGTCGAGCGGTCCGGCAAGGTCGTGAAGGCCGCCGCGAAGGCCGGCAAGGTCGCCAAGGGGCCCTTGTTTAAGTTGCCGGCGGGGGTGGTCCCGCTGAGCAATAACTCGCGTCGAAACGACATCATTGCCATGAGGCCGGAGTTCAATGCGCACGGCCTTGTCCCAAACTGGGCTGAGCCGCTGTAGGATCAGGTGCAGGAGTTTTTTGACACCCTGGAGGAGAAGTACGTCTGTGATGAGCCGCGGCTCGTCGAGGACACCACCCAGGTGGAGCTGGACTACATTGCCGCCAGGGCGGCGGAGGCGGAGCTCGCCAAGGAGGCTGGCAGCACCGACGGCGTGGAGGATAAGGCCGCGGCGGCCGCGGAGGAGGAGCTTGCCCAGTGGGCGGAGTCTGCTGGGGAAGCCAGCGGCACCGGCACCGGGGCCCCTCTCGTCGAAGATGTGGTCGACGAGTCATCGTCGGAGGAGGCCGAGGCTATCGACCCTCCGGTCACGGGGAGAGGGCGGAGCCGGTCTGGCCCGGCAGGGCAGTGCAACCATGGCAAGCCCAGGAGGGGTGTCGGTGTCAAAATCGACGGATCTCGGGTAGGGGGTCCCGAACTGTGCGTCTAGGCAGATGGTAACAGGAGACAAGGGACACGATGTTTTTACCCAGGTTCGGGCCCTCTCGATGGAGGTAATACCCTACTCTGCTTGATTAATATTGATGATATGGGTAGTACAAGAGTAGATCTACCACGAGATCAAGGAGGCTACACCTAGAAGCTAGCCTATGGTATGATTGTTGTTCCTCCTATGGACTAAAATCCTCCGGTTTATATAGACAACGGATAGGTTAGGGTTACACGTAGTCGGTTACAATGGTAGGAGATCTACATATCCAGACGCCAAGCTTGCCTTCCACGCCAAGGAAAGTCCATCCGGACACGGGACGAAGTCTTCAATCTTGTATCTTCATAGTCTTGGAGTCCGCCACGATGATAGTTCGCTATCCGGACACCCCTAGTCCAAGACTCCTCAAGAGCCCTCGAACCAGGCTTCAATGACGACGAGTCCGCGCATATTGTCTTCGCATTGCAAGGCGGGTTCCTCCTCCGAATACTTCATGGAAGGTTTTGAACACAAGGATAGTATCCGCTCGCAAAACAAGTTCCACATACCACCGTAGAGAGAATAATTTTGCACAGATCGCTGACGATTCATGGCGTGACATCACACCACGGCCAGGCCTTTATATGAATCATTTTTTACTGTTCCACCCTAGCGCGTTTAGCGAGGCAGTTTCCTTGGCACGTCTTTATCAAAGCGTAGATCGCGCCCCCTTATTCCGGGATTCTCATCAAATACGGGCGTGGGTAACCCAACCGTGCTCGTTGGCACGCCTCCTCTATCGAAGGTGAGTCCTAATCGACCACGGGGAGGGCTCTTGGTATTCAACCTATTTATAATGAGACCAAGGACCTCTTCTTTTTTTCACCCTCCATCGAGTTCGCCCCACGCTTTGGGTTCTAACACCCAAAGCTTCAGATTTAGGCGCTTCGGACCTTCGACGATGTCCGGCTCCGACCAGCTTGGCCGATGGATGTCTTCTTCCGTCACGGAAGAAGATGTGCTAAAGCTGCGAGACGCCAGGTATCTAACCGGCGAGATTTCACATAGGCTGCCTGCTCCGTGGCAGGTCATTCCCACTCCCGAGCCCAGCGAGGCGTGGTGTTCGTGGTCTCACTTCCTTCGGGTTTAGGCTTCCGATGGATCCCTTTGTGTGGGGGCTCATGTTTTATTATGGGCTGGATTTCCATGACTTGAACTGAGTCCATCCTCCATATCTCGTCATTCATTGTCGTATGTGAGGCCTTCCTCCATATTACCCTCACTTTGGATTGTGGCTCAAGACCTTCAAGGTGTAGCCAAGATGATCGAGGGCAACAAGCAGAAAGTGCGGAGGGTCGGTCATAAGCAAGTGTCTGATGCTCCGTGGCCCGAGGGCTCTTTTCAAGAGGAGCTTGGTTTGTGGCAACGGGGTGGTTTTATATCACCGCTCCTGTGGGCACCAAATGGGTGGCGCTTCTCGCCTTCCGCCAGTCCACCACAGCGGCTAAGCGCCATGGGTCAACAAGGGGCTCGACTGGGGCCGCCCAAGGACGTTCCTCTGTTGCGGGCCGTATTCGAGACCTGCAAGAAAGAGAGATCAATCTGGTCATGATGGCGCAGGTTATCTTGATTCGGCGCTTCGCCTCGCAAACGCCGCCCCTTCCGTCTGTGGGAATTAATCCGAGGGACCACGAGCTCTCCAACATTTTATGGGTACAACGCCCGTGGAGATGTATAAACTGTTCTTCGGATCACAAGAGAAGTGTCCGGACCTGACTGAGGACGCAGGACTAAGCTGCAATCGCCCAGATACTCAAGTAAGTAATCATGTATCCGGACAGGCTGTCCGTTCATTTATCATAGACTTGCCCTTAAAGGAGATGTTTCTTGAACAGGAGTGGATAGCGAAGGCAAAGTTAATAAGGTGTCCGGCTCCCCCCGAGACCACGCGGATCCCATGTGACCAAGATGTTGAAGGCCGCGCTTTAATGTAAGGCGAAGGGGAGCAGCGAAGCAACCGCTCCACGAAGGAGGCTTCGAGGAAGGAGGGATCAAAAGTCCCACCCTCCAAGGAGAGAAGAGGACCGCTTTGGAAGATCCGGAGGTCAAGGCCTCAAAGAGGGGAATGAAATCTTCGTCAGAGAGTCCGGCGCTGGGAAGTATGCCAGCCACACTATTTCCCAAAGGGGATCAGCCCTCCAGCGAGCCGTAAGTAAAAAGAAGGGATCTTGTAAATAAGGAACATCCCTGCATTTATTTCTAAAGATAACCGAAATTGTACCTTGTAGTTCGGATCTCAGCCCTTCTCAGCAAAGCTCGTCTTCGGGGGATCTTCTTCTGGAGATGATGGAGAGCGAAATGCCTCCACCTTTCGCACCTTCATGCGAGGCGGATGACCCTGAGGTGTCGTCGCGGAGGGTTTCCCCAAGTCCGGCGGGGCCGGAAGGTCCGGCGCCAACTGGCGTAAGGTCGGAGGAGCTGAAGGATCTGCTCGGGCGAGCGGCTATCTCAGAAGTTCACCGCGCGCTAATGGGTATGGTGATTGAAAGAATTGCATCCGCTGAGAGCGGATTGCATGAAGCCGTCAGAAGCTTACTGACGGGGTTTGAGGTACGCAAAAATGATGTACCTTCTGACAGTTATGCATATAGAATGCGCTCTGTATAGATAGTAGCCCCTGAGACTCGGTATGTTGTCAAAATTGACAGCGTTCCGAGGATCATAATCTCAGTTATAACATATCGCCGCTCCTAAATAGGTGGCGGGGCGTCCGGTGGCCAGCCGGACTGATGAATATGCCGAACTAAAGTGGCAACTTGACGAGGCGGATGCGGACATCGCGCAGGTCAATAAACGGTTTGACGAGTCACAAGGTATGCGACTTCTACGCGGACACCTGGTAAGGGAGCTTGACGCCCATGCCTTACTACTTGTATGCTTAATGCAGGTGGTGCCGCTCTTTGTGGAGGAGCTGCTGGCGGAACTTGCCCGAGCTAAAGAGCAAGCCAGAATAGTAATGCGGCCGCTTTAAGGGCGGCCAAGAGCTAAAAGCCGAACGGGCTGTTCCTTTGCCAAGAAGAGGAAATGGCCGATATGGCCATAAAGTTGAAGAATCTGCCGACCGCTGCGAGGTTCTTGAAAAGAACGTCAAGCGGAGCAAGAGGGAACTGAAAAAGTCCACCGCCGAATCCAAGGATGCCCGTTCCGCTTTGAGAGCTGCCAAGGAGGAGCTGAGTCAGGCCGGGGCTATTGCGGCTAGAAAACCGTTTCTGCTGCGGAGGAAATATACGGATCCGAAGTATGCTCAGTTGGACAAGTTGTGGAGTTCCTTGGTTTAGTGCAGCAGTTCCTTGGTGCAGTACCGCGTATTGACGCAATGAAGCGGTCGGTGTGTATTGAGGGAGCGCGGATGGCTCTGGCCCGTGTCAAGACATATTGGGCGGAGATGAAGGCCACCGACGTTGCATCCCAAGATTCGGACAGAAGCCGAGTACCTGCCGAGCACTATTTTGAGGAAGTCCTGCAGGGCGCTCGTTTAATAGAGACACAGTGCTCGAAGGATATTATGTTTAAATGACATGTATGATTTGTGAAAGCAATGTTTCAATATAATATAAGAGCTTTTTATACTTGTGCGTTCAAGTAGTAAACTACTCCCTGTGCGGCCGTTGATGTATATGTATATATAACCTGAAAGATGGCAGTCCTTGGCTTTATCCCCCACGCACATAGTGCGGGGGTGTTTGCAAAGAAGGCGCTTTTTCACACTTAATCCAACGTCTTGGTCCTATTAAGGAGGTGGTAGCGTAGCAAACTAGGAAACCGGACTATAATGCTTTATCACTTTCACTTAGCCATAGGAGTTCGAGGGTGGGGCTACTATATAGCCCACAGGGCACCGCACTCTCCCGAATTCAGGGTGCGTATGTACTGACGAAAGCGGTCCTTCGTTAATGCGGAGGAATTCTAAACATTCGGTGAGTCATCGAGTGGTTGACCAGTCTCGCTATATCATGATGATCAGTTTTCGGCTTTCTCTCTTGGTGCTCGCCCGGCGAACCGGGCACAATCGCATAGTTCTCCGGTGCGCGTTAGCCGATATTACCGAGCGTAAGGCAGCAAAACACAGGAGCCAGCAAACCCAACATTTGACCAAAGACATGATTCGGAGCTGATGCATATAAGGCCCTAACTCGAGACGCGAACACTCCCTAAGGTATTCGGTCTTTATAAAAGCGGGCAGAATAATGCCTAAGCCCCTTGTGTCCAGGTACGTGCAAAAATTCTGGTGCGGCCGATGCCAAAACACCAGCCTCCTCCTCGGTTATAGCTAGAAACCAGGGGATGTGTATCAACAAGAGACAGTAAAAAAGGTTTATGCAGGGTCTTAATCTGAAAAGAATCCTTGCAACGGGTCCCCGCTGCTGCGTCTGCGCTGTGTCTCCGTTGTGCCGTATCACGGGCGGGTGTAGCACGTTGTTCATCTGTAAAGAGAGGAACTTAGTTGAAAAGAAAAGAAAAGATCGTGCGAAAAACGTACTTTATATTAAATAAACAGAGTACGATTCAAAAAGTGAATAAATTTGAGCTTTATTGTCTCTTGTTGTACATGCGTGCAGCCCCTTGTATGGGGGCATGCTGCTAGTAGGTGCCGGACTCGTCTAGCCGTGTCCGAGGTTCGAATTACCTATTCAGGTGCTTTGGTTAGCGGAGCCGGATTGGTGTGGGGCTGTCAAGGCAGCCTCGCATTCTTCCGTGCTCGAGTAACACTTTATACTCCCTTTTAATGAGATGATGCCGCGTGGACCGGGCATTTTAGGTGTAAGAGATGCATAATGCGGTATTGCGTTAAAGCGGGTGAAAGCTTCGCGTCCCAATAGTGCTTGATGGCTACTTTTAAATGGGGCGATGTGGAAGGTTAACTTTTCCCGGCGGAAGTTGTCGTATGAGCCCAACACAACTTCTAGCAGTAGGGAGCCCTGCAATGGGCATACAGGCCTGGCATTACCCCTTTGAAGGAGGTGTTGCTATGGCGAATTTTGGTTGGGTCTATCCCCATCCTGCGGATTGTGTCTTGATATATCAGGTTTATGTCACTGCCGCCATCCATGAGGACTTGTGTAAATTGGAATCCGTCGATTATAGGATCCAATATCAAGGCAGTCCATCCTGCGTTCCGGATACTTTCGGAGTAGTCCTGATGGTCGAAGGTGATTGGTTTTGACAACCAGTGTTGGTACTCCGCTAGGGTAGTGTGTGCGGCGCCGCGTCTTAATGGGCGCCGCTCTGTTTTCCCTTTATCACGTGAAGTGAGTTTACTGTTTTAACCTCTTGTGGGAAATTCTTTTGTTTTCCGGTGCTCGCTTGTGGGGTTCGTCATCATCCTCACTTGGTGTGTCGAGCCCCTTGTGTTCGGGCGTTGAGTCTGCGGACTGTTTGAAGACAACAATCTCTGTGGGTATGGTTTGCGGGCTTCGAAGAGTTGTGGATTTGACATATCTTGTCCAAGATTTTGTTTAAGTTGGATAGCTCATCGCTATTGTCCTTAAGGGCAGTTTTTATTGTTCTGCCGTGAGCTTTTGAATCCGGCGTTAATCGCCGCGCTCTTTGGACCGTTCCTTAATCCGGCGCTGGTCCTTGTTGCGCCGTGGTTTCCCATTTCCATCCCCGACTTGGATGTACTTGGGTCGCTGGTGCTGCATCTTGCTAGCCAGCTATCCTCTCCGTGCAAAAGCGGGTCATGAGGCTTGTTAATGCGGCCATGGTTCTCGGCTTCTCTGGCGAGGTGTCAGTGACCATTTGTCTCGGACGTTGTGTTTGAAAGTTGCTAAGGCTTGGCGTCCGGACAATCGACTATGTGGTTCTTTTGGTGAGAAACTGTTCGAAATTTGGGCTGACTCTCCGATTTGTTGAGTTATATGACTTAAATAAATGCATCCGGAGGACGGACATAAGTCCCTTGAAAATTTGCCCAAAAAGCATCCTCGAGCTCTTCCCAACTTCAATGGTATTTTCGGGAGGCTTTTGAGCCAATGCCGGGCTGGCCCTTTGAGCTTGAGGGGTAAGTATTTTATGGCGTGGAGATCATCTCCTCTGGCCATGTGTATGTGGAGGACATAGTCCTCAATCCAGACTCCAGGGTCTGTTGTTCCGTCGTATGCTTCTATGTTCACGGGCTTGAATCTCGCTGGAAATTCATGATCCAGCACCTCATCGGTGAAACATAGGGGGTGCGTGGCGCCCCTGTATTTGGGTGTGCCGTGATGTTCGGATATTTCACGTGTTGAATTGCTTTGAAGAGCTTGCTTTCTCGGCCCATAGATGGACCTAACTGGGCCATCCTTTTGATGTGAATCCTTATGCCGATCGCGTACCGGCTTGTGTGCGGCGCCATTTGCCGCTCTCTTTTTGTCGTGGGGTCGTCCATCCGACCGGGTGGCCTTCTTACTTTTTGATTGTGGGGCTCTCGGCCTCCTCATCAAAGTCGAGGCGATAACTTTCTCTTTGGGTAGCTCTTTGTTCGGGCATTGTTGCCGTGTTTGTCTGCGGTGTTGAATACTTTGCTCCATCGATTTGAGTGCATCTTCCGCTGTTTTGAGCTTCGCTTACCTTTTTTCAGGCTACGCAGCGATGGCGGCGAGCCTTTGTGGAGGTTATTCTGCTCCAACAATTTTTCCGGCGTGAGATCGTCCGGACTATTATCTTCGTCGGGGACGGGTTGTTTATCCAAGTTTTCCTGTTCGGACGGTTGCTCGATAGCATGTTCGTCGTCCACTGGTTCGCCCTGCTCTATGGCTGGGTCTTTGTTGAGGCGGGACTTGGTGCGGCGTTTACGTTGCCGTTTTGACTGCTTTTCGAGGGATTTATCCTTCGTAGCGTCCCGTTGTTCCTCGTCGTCGCTTCCTTTAGGTCTATCCACCATGTATACATCATAGGATGAGGTGGTTGTCCAGCATCCTATAGGCGCTGGTTCATGGTTGTCTCATACATCGTCGTCCATACCGTCGATGTCTTCGGAGTCGAAATCGAGCACGTCGTGTAAGCTTTCGGCGATGTAATGAAAGTGGGTGGTGGGTGGCGTTGAATTTCTTCGTCGTCCGCATCCCAACCTTCTGTTGTAGTCGGCCGGGGCTCTCCGGATAAAGAGAGACTTTAGTGAATTCAGGATGTCGCCAAAGGGAGTCTTTGAAAGATGTCCGTGGCGATGAACTCCATGACCGGCGCCCAATCGGATTCGATTGGCAGGGGCGCGGAGGGTTCGGAGTCCGGAGAGGAGTCCGGCACCTTGGAGTGACGGTCTTCGCAAAGGACAGGGATTGTGTTCGGCTCAATCGCCGTAGAGGTTTCAGCCCCCGAGGTGGTGTCCAACCAACCATCCTCGATCGGCGAGATCGGCTCCGAATCAATGTTCAGAGCGGACACTAGTGCGGCCTCCACGACACCGTTCGGCGGCAGAGTTAGATCATGCCCATCGAGACAGTGCGGCGCGCTTGGCTGTGGCTCGAATCCGTCGAAGATCAAGTCTCCGCGAATGTCGGTCGTATAATTCAAGCCTCCAAATCTGACCTGATGGCCAGGGGCGTAGCTTTCGATCTGCTCCAATTGGCCAAGTGAATTGGCCCGTAGTGCGAAGCCACCGAATACGAAGATCAGTCCGGGGAGAAAAGTCTCACCCTGGACCACGTTGTTGTTGATGATCGAAGGAGCCATCGGGCCTATAGGTGATGACACAGAGGAACTCTCAATGAATGCACCAATGTCGATTGTCAAACTGGCGGATCTCGGGTGGGGGTCCCGAGCTGTGCGTCTAGGCGGATGGTAACAGGAGACAAGGGACACGATGTTTTTACCAGGTTGGGCCCTCTCGATGGAGGTAATACCCTACTCCTGCTTGATTAATATTGATGATATGGGTAGTACAAGAGTAGATCTACCACGAGATCAAGGAGGCTAAACCTAGAAGCTAGCCTATGGTATGATTGTTGTTCCTCCTATGGACTAAAACCCTCCGGTTTATATAGACACCGGATAGGTTAGGGTTACAGTCGGTTACAATGGTAGGAGATCTACATATCCGTATCGCCAAGCTTGCCTTCCACGCCAAGGAAAGTCCATCCGGACACGGGACGAAGTCTTCAATCTTGTATCTTCATAGTCTTGGAGTCCGGCCATGATGATAGTTCGCCTATCCGGACACCCCCTAGTCCAGGACTCCCTCAAGGGGTCCGCGCGCCAGACAAGGGCCACAGCGGCGAAGAAGTTGGTGAAGGCCGTGGTGGCGAAGAAGAAAGCAACTGCCTCTTCTTCATCCAAGCGTCCTCGGACTCCATCAGCTTCCCCTCCTCCGGCAGACGTTGATGCGGAGGTCGTCTTCGACTTCGGGTCCCTCAGCCCAAGGAGGAAGAGGAAGGCAGCAGAGGAGGAGGTGGAGGACGAGTAAGTATCTTGTCCCTTTATGTCATCTCCGTCCCCTCAGACCGTGCCACTTTTCTTGACTTTTTTTCATCTTTGCAGGGATGCGGAGATGCTGGCCCAGAGGGTGAAAAGGGCCAGGGCTTCGGCAGGCGGCCAGCCCCCGGCAGGCGCTTTCGGCACACCGTTGGTGGTGTTGAGCAGCCCGGACAACAGCCCCCGGCACAGCCCCCAGCGTAAGTTTATCACTCGCCCTTCGTCAACGTGTGTTGGGGGCACGATCCCTTGGTGCTGACCTTGCCGTGATTGCAGGAGGAGGACAGCAGTAGGAGGAGCCAAAGAGGGCTACCCCAACCGCCGCCCCATCGACCACGCCGCCCCGAGGGGCATCCCCGGCAAGGGCGCCAAGCACCGAGCCCATGCACACGGAGGAGGAGGAGGTGAACTCGAGCGCTGGTGGCTTCGCTTCGGCACCAAATGTTGGTGGGGAGGGGACCTCTGTTTCCCAGCCCGACACGGGTAAGTCACTTGCCTTCCGTCCCTGTTTTTTTCTATTCTTTCTGAATCTTTATCTCGGCTTTGCCTCATCCCCTTCTTGGTATCCAGATCCTCCTTCGGTGGATCCAGAGGATATAGCTACCATCATCTAGGATGTCGCCAAGCACGCCGCGGCGGAGGCCGACAAGATCGCCGCCGAGGAGGCCACCAGGGGTGCTGCTGAAGATGCCACCAAGGGGCCCGCCAGGGATCCTGGCAAGGCTGCTGCCAAGGAGGCCGACAAGGGGCCCGCCGGGGAGGCCGGCAAGGCCGCTGCCGAGGAGGAGGTGGTTGACGACCAACCTTCCTCCTCCGCTCCCTCTGGCTCAGGCAGGTACCTGAGGGTGAGTGACGACCTGTTCGTCCACCTCCCAGGGACGGCGAGCACCGGGGCGCCCGTCGAAGGGGAGGTGTTCGATGATGAAGTGCTCGCCGTCGCCGGTCTTGAGGTCGTTGACGAGCCGAGCACCGGTGGCGGCGGTTCCCAGGAAGAGCGGCTCCTCCAGGCCATGGGCGCCAACTTCCAGAAGCTTTGGGTGCTTCACCGCGCTCGCCCTGACAAGGCCAAGTCCAGGATGGCGGTGGTGGACAAGGCGGAGGCCGACCTCGAGGGGCATGTTGCCGAGGCGCAGGCTTGGTTCCGCCAGGCCCACAAGGACCTGAAGGCCACCTAGGACGTGCTGGCTAAGCGTGACCTGGCGCTCATCATGAAGCAGGCCGGCATCAAGAAGGCCCAGGAACTGGCGAAGCAAGAGGTCACTCGGCACCAGTAGCACGCTGCACTAAACTCCCAGGAGGAGGACCTTGCCGCGCGCGAGGAGAGGCTCGCTGCAACGCTCTACGGCAAGGACGCAAAGGTGGAGAAACTCGTCGTGTAGCGGACCCAGGAGCTGGAGCAGAGGCACAAGGAGGCACTCAATGCCCAGGCTCTGGTTCACGCCGGCAAGGTGAAGGAGCTGGAGGTGGAGCAGGACGAGCTAAAGGACCAGGTCCTGAAGCTGTCTAAGGAGAAGGACACGCTCAACAGTGCCCTGGTGGAGGCGCAGGGCGCAGTCCTTGGCAAAGCTGAGCAGCTCTCCAAGGACAACGACTCCATCAAAGACCTAAAGCGGAAGCTGGAGGATCTTGAGGAGACGCTCTCGGAGGCCAAGGCCCGGGAGGAGACCTTGGCCAAGGATCTGGAGGCCGAGAAGCAGCAGCGGAAGAACGAAGCCGCCAGCCACAGGGATTTTGTGGATGGTGAGAATCGCTGGATCGGCCGCCTCGAAGGCATGGCCGGCAGGATCGCCATGCAGCTGGCCACCATGGGGATGCCAAATGTGAGGTACACCCCGGAGCGCAACACGAGCCCCAACGCCAAGCTGACCCTATTATTTGAGGGTGTCCTTGGAGCCCTGGAGCATCTTCACACCACCAGGGCGGCCTCGCTGGCCATGACCAAGGTCCTCACCAAAGTGGCGTACTGGAACCCCGCCCTCGACTTCGACGCCGCGCTGGTGAGCTTGCCGGAGGATGCTGACCTCGCCCCGCTCAAGGAGCGTATCAAGCCCATCATCAGCCGTGTCGACAGAATTCAGAGGGCGGAGGGCCAGCGCCGGGATTAGGCACCTCGTTTCTTATCGTCGCTGCAGGTTCATGACCAAGACAATTTCTATATTTAGTTAGAACCGTAGCAACAATTGAAGTAATATAACTCTGCAGTACTTTTGATATTATGCACGTTACTTTCCTGTTCAATCCCCCTTTGTATGTTCACCCTACGTTAATCGGGTAGGCTTGCCGGCGCGTAACCCAGGCCACGGCACCTTGAGGACGGATCCCCAATAGCCTGCCGGGTATGCTTGCTGCCAGGTGCTACCTCTTGAGCACTGCGTTGGTTTTCCCTTGAAGAGGAATGGGTGATGCAGTAAAGTAGCGTAAGTATTTCCCTCAGTTTTTGAGAAACAAGGTATCACTCCAGTAGGAGGCTATGCTCGAGTCCCACGCACCTACACAAACAAATAAGAACCTCGCAACCAACGTGATAAAGGGGTTGTCAATCCCTTCAGGGTCACTTACGAGAGTGAGATCTCATAGAGGTGATAAGATAATATTTTTGATATTTTTATGATAAAGACTGAAAGTAAAGAAAGAAAAATAAATGACAATAGAAATAGCTTGTTGTTGGAAGATTAATATGATGGAAAATAGACCCGGGGGCCATAGGTTTCACTAGTGGCTTCTCTCAAGATAGCATAAGTATTACGGTGGGTAAACAAATTACTGTCGAGCAATTGATAGAATTGAGCATAGTTATGAGAATATCTAGGTATGATCATGTATATAGGCATCACGTCCATGACAAGTAGACCGACTCACACTGCATCTACTACTATTACTGCACACATCGACAGCTATCCAACATGTATCTAGAGTATTAAGTTCATAAGAGCGAGTAGCGCTTTAAGCAAGATGACATGATGTAGAGGATAAACTCATGCAATATGATATAAACCCCATCTTTTTATCCTCGATGGCAACAATACAATAAATGTCGTTTCCCCTCATCCTTTGGGATCGAGCCTTGCAAGATTGAACCCAAAGCTAAGCACTTCTCCCATTGCAAGAAAGATCAATCTAGTAGGACAAACCAAACTGATAATTCGAAGAGACTTGCAAATATAACCAATCATACATAAAAGAATTCAGAGGAGATTCCAATATTGTTCATAGATAATCTTGATCATAAACCCACAATTCATTGGATCTCGACAAACACACCGCAAAAAGAAGAGTTACATCAAAAAATCTCCAAGAGAATCGAGGAGAACTTTGTATTGAGATCCAAAGAGAGAGAAGAAGCCATCTAGCTAATAACTATGGACCCTAAGGTCTGAGGTAAACTACTCACACATCATCGGAGAGGCTATGGTGTTGATGTAGAAGCCCTCCATGACTGATGCCCCCTCCGGCGGAGCGCCGGAAAAGGCCCCAAGATGGGATCTCACGGGTACAGAAGGTTGCGGCGGTGGAAATAAGGTTTTGGCTCCTCTGCTGATGGTTTGGGGGTACGTAGGTATATATAGGAGGAATAAGTAGGTCGGTGGAGCTATGAGGGGCCCATGAGGGTGGAGGGCGCGCCCAGGGGGGTAGGCGCGCCCCTGCCTCGTGGCCTCCCCGTTCGTTTCTTGATGTCCACTCCAAGTCCTCCGGATCACGTTGGTTCTGAAAATCACGTTCCCGAAGGTTTCATTCTGTTTGGACTCCGTTTGATATTCCTTTCCTTCGAAACACTGAAATAGGCAAAAAAATAGCAATTTGGGCTGGGCCTCCGGTTAATAGGTTAGTCCCAAAAATAATATAAAAGTGTATAATAAAGCCCATTAAACATCCAAAACAGAATGTAATATAGCATGGAACAATAAAAAATCATAGATACGTTGGAGACGTATCACAAGGCGAGCCACCTTACGGCCCTCAACACGGCCGCTCGAACTGTCGAGCTTGACTCGAGTCAGAATCGGGAGTGTCGCTAATTGCGGAAGGCTACACTGCCGCTCTCGACGCGGCGGCTTGAGCTGTTGAGCGGACTCAAAACAGAGCAAGGGCGTTGCCAATCGTGGAAGGGCCCCCTTGCGTGCAGGTTTTCCATACATAGGGCAGGACCTTCGAGGATAATAACCTTATATATAAAAAGAGATTGCTTAAAGTTTCACACAACTTAGCTTTTCTGTCGTTGCACGGGCGTCCACCGCATCTGCAGATGGTGCCGTCAAAAAGCTTGGTCATCTTCTTCCTTGGAACGACAGCCGCGATGAAGCCGCCTCTTCGATCAGACCAGATTTCCACCACTGCGCGTCCCCCCTACCTGGCGCGCCAAAGATGTCAGGGGAAATCGACACCTATGGGATCACTGGAATCCCTTCTACGGTTGGCGGGCACGGGGTTGTAGAAAGAGCGGGTCTGACAGGAAGCACACGGATCGTTTACCCAGGTTCGGGCCGCGAGGATGCGTAAAACCCTAGTCCTGCTTTGGTGGATGTATTGCGTGTTCTTGTGTTCTTGAGCTATCTACGGGGTGTAATCTGCCCAAAAGATCCCAATCCTCCTCCTGGACGCCTCGGGCCTCCTTTTATAGGCAAAAGGGGTCGCCAAAGTGGCACACAGGAGGTGGAAAGGTGTACAGTGGATGAGCCTATCCTCCGAGACAGTCGTACAAACGCATTTAATGCGCTGCAGACGTGCCCTTGCTTTATCGGGGACGTCAAGGAAGCACGTCCCAGCTATCGCCACCTCGCCCGGTTACGGCAGCGTCCGAAGTGACGGCGTTGTGGCGCCACGTTGGTAGCTCTTGAGTGGCGGCGGTGGCGGAGTCTTCACGAAGGTCGCATGCCACCACGCAGTGCTTTGAGTAGGTGTAGAGGCCACCCGTGCATGCGCAGTGCACCTTTCGGTGGTTGAGCTAGCAGCTGCTTGGGGACGACGGTGGAGTCTTGGCGAGCACGGGCACGGCAGCGGCCCGTGGGTGTCTTCGACAAGGGTCTTGCCGGGGGCCCGGCAAGGGTCTTGCCATGGCGTTCTGATCGTCCCGGCAAAGGCGCTTGCGGGGTCTTATGGATTTCTAGGCTAGGATCCCGCCGGGGATCGCCGTCTTCTGGTCCTCATCGATCTGTGTGTTTGATCTTGACAAAGATCGCATGCCCTACGGAGGTGCCTCCGAGCCTGGTTCCAATGTAGTTGTTGACGGTGTTTGGAACCCTTGGGCTCAAGGGTGGCTCGCTCTGCTGGCATTGGGCAAGTTGCCCCGGCAAAGCTCTTGCCGGGGCCGCGGAGGTCGTCCCGGCAAGGGTCTTGCCGGGGGGTCCACCTCGCCCCTTTGCTCTTTCTGTTTCTGGTCTTTGGCGTTGCCTCAGTTGTCTTGTGCTTCGGCTCCTCTCCAGCTTCCCTCCTCTGCCCTGCTAAGTGTGGCCGCGGTGCGCGGCTCTGACTGCCCGTGCACAAGTAAAGGGGTCAAAAGAAGAGCCCCTACTTTTGTACACCGACAGCGTCTAGCACAGGTCGGCAGCCGTGGAGCAATGTTACCGGACTGGTTTGACACCAGCGTGATGATGAAGAGTACCTCAGAGAAGGCTTAAAACTTTATGGACACGTGTTAAGAACAACGCATAATACCCTAGAAGAAAATTCCTTTAAAAAGGTTGTCCAATATCACGTTCATAAAGAAACATGAATTCGGGTCGGATCCGTATTCGCGCAGAAAACAGATCAGAAAATTGGTCCACTCATTGGAAGGTTCCCGGAGTTTGAACCGTCGGATCGAGCTGAAATTTTGAGGGATGTTAGATATGGGAATTTCCTAGCAGATGAACGGTTGGATCTTCCAAAGGAGCTCCGGGCTTGGCTCTGGAGACCACACCCTAAACTCATCCAGATTCCCGTCCAGATTTGATAGGGCTCCGGTATATCGTGGATTGCCGGAGATTCCTCCATCGGAACTCGACGACATTTTGCATGGTTGTTGTAGACTTAATTCCGTACAATTCCACCAAAACAATCGTTAAAACGACACTCAAGGAGGCAGTGCGGTGGATACAAGTTCGCTGTCCAGAAAAACAGCACGGTCGCTCGAGGGAAATGTTGATGTTGAGCCCCCGAGCTCCATGGATGATTCCTCCATGATCATGATAGAGATCGGAGTTGATGTTGATGAAGGCCCTCATCCGAACATGACGATCAGAGGTAGGGCGCTGTCCTCGGTCAAGCCAAGGTGACCAGTCGAGCCGGCGACGAAGATGCTGACGTCGCAGTTGATCTGCAGTCGAGCCATTGATCCTTTGCCATTCACACAGCGGAACTCTCAATGAAAGCACCATTGTCGGTGTCAAAACCGGCGGATCTCGGGTAGGGGGTCCCAAGCTGTGTGTCATGGATCGATGGGTAACAGGAGACAGGGGACACGATGTTTACCCAGGTTCGAGCCCTCTCTATCGAGGTAATACCCTACTTCCTGCTTGATTGATCTTGATGAATATAGGGTTACAAGAGTTGATCTAACTCAAGATCATATGTTGTGGTCTAAGACCTATGGGTATGATGAGTAATGTCATAATGATCTAACGACTAGCCTGGCCTCGGCTTATATAATGCACCAGAGGCCTAGGATAACAAGAGTTCCAGTTGAATACGCTGGTGGAGAGGAGTCCTTTTCTTGATCACCAAGTCTTGTAGAATCTTCCTCGTGTATACATCGGCTGTCCGAACTGGCCCATGAGTAAACGGCCATGGGGGTCCTCGGCCCAATCCAACTGATCGGGAGACGACGTGGTGAGTACCCCCCTGGTCCAGGACACCGTCAATGATGTCTAAACTATGCAATGCAACACACCATATGCATGATATGAGCAGTATAACTGTGCCAAGTTAAAGCATACACCTCGGTGGGGGAATACGACTGGTCATCTGTCTCTGAATCCATCTCTGAGCAGCTATCGGGACCAAGCAAGAGATCAGCTTTGACAGGTAGCACTGTCTGCTCTGAAGACCTTGTTTTCACTCCATATTTTTCCATCACCCACTCAAATGGCCGATTCACAGGAAGAGTAGTTGAATGTACAAACATTATCGACAAATGGAAATGTAATGAAGAAAAGGATTGGCAAGATATATTTCAAATATATGATGCCTAGTTAAACATGATGGCATTACATATTCCACATATATTATGGCTGGCTAAAAGAGATGAGATTGCATAGTTCACATATATGATATAGAACCTAAACAGGTGGCATTACAGAACATGTCTAAACTAAGCAGATGACATATATGATGTAGAAAGTAGGCACTGCAAGGAAACATATCCATGAAATGACCAACATCATCATGCCAAGTTAGAGCAAACACCTCGGGGGGTAAATAGGAGTGGTCAGCTCATGCGAATACGCCATGAGCAGATATCTTCCTCTAGATTACAATCTGGAGGGGGAGGGTTTGCCATTGCACCCACCATGGAGCGATGTCTGCATGACATTGTATTGCCAGGCAAAACTCTTCTATTTTTTTCTACATGTTCAGCATGACTGTGTGCAATATCTGACATGCATACGAAAAAATATAGTGAGATTATGTAAGGAGAGCATGCAGAAATCTAGAGTGATGGTAACAACCAGTGGATAGATCCGAAAATAGTGATAGCAGGCTGATGATAGCTTTACTTAAATAAAAAGGTAGATGATGATTGCTTTACTGTTTGTTTCCCACCCAAGATGAACAACATAGACATACCCTAAGTGAACCAGATAATAGACATAGATAATATTCATTGCTGCCTCGATATGTGCCCCACAAGCATTTTAAAACTCAAGTTTGAACATCAAATCGGACTTGACCTGGAATCGAAGAGGTGAACAGGACGACAAAGTAGCAGGTAATATTAAGCAATGCATAACATAATCGGAAACAAAAGAGTGGCGACCTCTCTTGTGGACCCGTGTACTCCTCAGGTTCATCTGCTAAAGTCGATAATGGTGATGCAGTTGCGGTGGGTACCGGCGGCAGGGAAGGAGATTGTAACATCCCAACTTTCAATTTGGATGTTATACATAGGTCATCATATGCATATCATATTTTATTTTGCATTTTAGTAGTGATCCTAGAAATCTTAAGCAACTCAAGGACCCACAGAGAGAGTTGGGGATTTCATAATTTTCATATTTGAATTTTTTTCTCAAATTTTGAAAGAGGATCATTTTGGTTTAATAATTTTCTCTTTGGATATTTCAAATATCAAAATAAAGAGAAGATAATATGAATTCTTCAAAAGAGAAATATTGGAGGAAAATTTTTAAAATCAAATAAATATTGTATTTGGATTTTATTAGAGATTTTATTTGAGATTTTATTTGAATTAGAAAAATATGCATTTTTCAAAAATTGCATTTTAGGCCAGAAAAATGTCCACTTTGTTCTAAATATTTTATTTAAACGGTGAAAATTGTTTTTAGCATTTTTGATTTTTTTATATTTTATTAGGAATTTTTTTTCTCAGTGGAGTTTATTAAAAATCCACGACCATTGGGCGAAACCCAGTGGCCCAACTCCCCTCGCCGCCGCTTTCCCTTGCCGTGCCGTGCAGTGCCTGACGCAGCAGAGTCCGAGCCGGACTCCTCCCGGGCCGCCCCTCCCAAAAGCGCCGCCCCCCTTATAAGTGCCGCCGCCGCCCTCTCCTCCCACCAGGCAAGCCACCGCCTTGCCGAGCCGCGCCGCCCCATGTGATGATTTGCTTTCATTGCCCTCTTGCCTTGCCGCCCATGAACCGCCTCGCCGTCTCGCCGTAGCCCGCGCCGCCGTCGGATCTCGTCGTCTCCGCCGCTGGTTTTTCTCCGAAAACCGATAAAAACCGCCACTGCCGCCCTTTTTCGGTTTTAGATCTAGATCGGTTTTATTATTAGGGTTAGGGTTTTTCTCGATTTTTCCGATCGGATCTAGTTAGCGAACGTTCACTCGAACATCTTCACTAGCGAACACGTTCGTTCGTTTGGATCTGTTAGCGAACTTTCATTCGTTAGTATTTTCTTTTTATTTTATTTTCGGCAAGGGACCTATCCATGATTAATTTTACCACAGATTAGCCCCTGATCTTCAAACCCTCGTACCTTTAAGCGTTCGTCCAAATCCAGTGAAACCAACGCCAAAATCTTCATCTCGAACCCTTCCTTCCAGTTAACCAACTTGAACATGGTTCTGACAAATTAAAATTTGGTTTCAAGCAGATTTGTTTTCGATTTTCTTTTGATCGTAGTTTCAGTTTCGTAGCTCCGATTCGATTGATTCTTTTTGCAAATCGAAGCTCTTCAGTTGGGATTTTTTTATCTGAGTTTTACCCTTGCATCTATGCTTGAGTGCTTATGTGTGCTATTGTTTGTTTGGATAGAATTCCGGAGTGCGAAGCGTGCTACTACGAGTCACTAGGGTTTACAGATCGTCAGCAAGGCAAGTAACACTTTGATCATATCCCTTTATTACCCAGTTTTATGCATTAGTTTCAACCCTCAAACATTGCATGAGTAGGACTGATAACATGTGGGTATCGGGAAGTAGTAGTTGATCTAGTACCTATTGCCCTTTTTATTCAAACCCCGGGAGTTACTTCTACGTTATGCTTATATTGCTATGCTATGCTCGTAGACGTTGATTGGTTTGAGTGATTCATGACAGTTGTGAGTATTATTACGAACTAAGGGTTTATTTAAGGTGGCTACTTGAACACACATCTGGGTGGATTTTTTGTGGGCACCTGGGGAATCCAGTGTTGTCCAAGGAGATCTCGGGGAATCTGTGTGATCATCCTATGGTTCGCCACCAAGGCTCAAAGGGATCATAAGATTGTTCATGCTAGAAACTTCCGTGTGCAGCGACAAGCCATTATGGGCTCTGGCATAGTTCAGTATGTCGTGTGACCTCTTTCAGTGGTAAACTAGCAGATGTAGGGGATGTAGGTGGTACGGTTTACCCGTCGAAAGAGTTAATGCTTCGGAAAGACTGTGTCTCGGTCATCCGTTTCTCAAACACCATGTAGTGCGAGGAATCCAACGGAGGAGATTGAGTCTAGTGGGGAGAAGTGTGCAAACCTCTGCAGAGTGTACAAACTAATCATGGTTAGCCGTGTCCCCGGTTATGGACATCTTGAGTATCTGGTTCTTGAGTTATTGATGTGATCTCAACACTCTTAATTAATTTGTTGGGTTGTTAATTACGTTTTAATTGGGATTGAGATGGGGTTTCCATTCTCAATGTTTTCAACAAATTTTGTAGTTAAACAAAATATATTCCTTTGTAGTAGGGAAAAATTGGCTTTTCGCAAAAAAACATGTTAACCATAGTGCCTCCACCAGCCATATATGCATGTAGTGATAGCATTTACCTTGTTCATTGCACTACAGTGTTATTTTGCCAGCATATTCCATGTGCTGACCCATTTCGGGCTGCAACGTATTATGTTGTAGACTTTTCAGATGAAGAGTAAGATGCACTAGGTCATTGTCATGCACTTAGCTATGCCGTTGGAGTTGATGGACTCATTTACCTTTGATGCTTCTGCAGTTATCTTATTTAGATGGCCTTAAGCCATATTATTGTAATAAGTTCTCTTTTGAGACATTCGATGTAATAAGTGTGTGATTGCACTCTGTTATAAATCCTTCAAGTACTGTGTGTGTCAGCATTACCGATTCAGGGATGACAGTTATGCACAGAGATTTGACCGTTTGAGGTCGGATCGCTACAAGATGGTATCAGAGCACACGCTGATTGTAGGACACGACCACTAAGATAAGCCATAGGTCACTCTTCTCTAATCATTTCTGACTCCTATCCATTTTCCACTCTATAGATGGCGGACCCAAGGAACAAGTTTGCTCAACCGGATGAAGACACACCTTTTGGACGACACTTGAAGGAAGCCACTAGGTACCTGAACATCGGAATACCAAGTTTCACCGGGACCTACACCGCCACTTTACGAGAAGAGGAGCATTGGATGATTCGAGTTCAAGTTCCAGGAAGGACATCCACACTAGTTACTGAGCCCATAGAGTTTTCCTTTGATGCACCAACCTGGAGTCTAGGAAAGTATCAGTTATGTGGGCGCCGAGACGAGCAATGGGAGATGATCAGCACCAGGAGGGAGAGGTCCATTGCAACCTTCATCCAGGAGTTAAACCAACACATTCGCCGCCAGGAGAACCAAATGTGCGCAAGCATGATAGATCTGAAGAAGGTGATGACCAGGAACATGGAGCTTGAAGAGGAACTCAAGTCTACATGCGATGGATATGAGGAGGAAATTGCAGTGTTACTAGAGAAGAATGAAGACCTGATGAAGAAGCTAGGAGTATTCATGGGAGACCCTGCGCTAGGAGGAGATGTCGACCATCCCGAGGACTATATCATCATCGACGACACCGACTCCGACCCCGATAGTAGTGATGATGATTACGAAGACAAAGCTAGAGCGGACATCATGGAGTCTTCCACCGATCAAAATTTCTAGATAACCACCATATTATCAGTAGTATTCCCCCATGTATATAGTAGTAGTCCGAGTATTTTGTAACGGTAGTTAGATCGTTGTATGCCCTTGTCTGAATTGATTGGTGTGATATGATTGTGTTTGTCTCATGTGCATATGGGTAGTGCATTCTCTTTAGACCTCATTCCATTCTAATCTCTTCCCTCTAAACCCATCAGATGCCTCCGAGACATGACACCGGATTTGTCTTCCCACCGGAGCTCACTCAATTGATCCAACAGCAGAATGCCTTGATGCAGTTGCTAGTCCAGAACCAAGGCAACAACAACAACAACCCACCGCCACCACCTCCAGTTCACAACTTAGCCAGTTTTCTGAGGTTGAATCCGCCGGTGTTTTCCAGTAGCACCGAGCTGATTGTTGCTGATGACTGGCTACACAGGATTGGAAGGGAGTTGACCACCGCAGGTTGCACAGATGCTGAGAAGGTGCGTTTCGCCGCACGGGTAGGAGAATTACACAACCACATTCCCTATAGACAACGTCACTTGGGATCAGTTTCAGCAAGCGTTCCGCATTGCACATGTCTCAACTGGAGCTATGAGCATGAAGAAGCGTGAGTTTCACAACTTACGCCAAGGAAATCGTACTATGGGGCAGTACGTGGATGAGTTCAGCAAGTTAGCTCATTATGCCCCAGATGATGTGGCCACAGATGCCGCAAAGCAGGAGAAGTTTATGGAAGGACTGAATGACGAGCTGAGTATGCAGTTGATGGTAGCCACATTTGCTAACTACCAGGTGTTGGTAGACAGGGATCTTATGATTGAAGGGAAGCAGCAGCAGATAGAGAGCCGCAAAAGGAAGTACGGACAAGGGAAGTACAATTCTGGAGCATCGCAGAAGCCCTGATTTACCCCGAACTCGGGAGGATATACCCATAACCATGGAGGCCACACTCACAATGGAGGAAGTTCGCATAACCACAGTGGGCCCAAGAATGGAATGGGAATGGAGCAAGCAGTAACCAGAACCGTTCCAACCCAGCAACCCCCGCTAAGAAGGATCTGAGTCATGTCACCTGCTACAAGTGCGGGAAGACTGGGCACTACACCAATGATTGTTCTGAGTTGAAGAATGGCAATGACAATGGAAGCTCTGGGAAGAAGCCCAATCCCTTCACCAGAGGTCAGGTGAACCACATTAATGTGGAGGAGGTCGAAGATCAGCCAAACGCAGTGATTGTTAAGTTTTTGGTTGAGTCATTTACCGCTCTTGTTCTTTTTGATACTGGTGCATTGCATTCATACATATCAAGGGGATTTGTGGACAAGTTTAAGTTACCCACCTTAGCCCCTAGGTCACCCATGTTAGTAAGCTCGCCAGGAGCAGAGTATATGGCCAGCCGATGGTGTGATCGGTTAACCTTAACCATTGGTAGCCATGTTTTCCCCTCAGATCTAATAATTTTGGAGTCACAAGGATTGGATATAATACTAGGCATGATTGGCTATCGAAGTATGGTGGGAACATTGACTCTTTTAGTAAGTCAATTCTGCTCACCACCCCTGAGGGAAAAAGGATCAAGTATGTATCCAGGCATCCGCCAAGGAGGACCCAAGTAAATTCCCTCTCGGGAGTTGTTCGGGAGGAAGTGCACGTAGTGAAGGATTACCGGATGTATTTCGGAGGAACTACCAGGCATGCCGCCGGATCGAGACATTGAATTTTTGATAGAGCTGTTGCCAGGCACCGGACCAATATCGAAGAGGCCATACCGGATGCGCTCAAATGATCTGGAGGAAATTAAGAAGAAGATTAAGGAGTTATTTGAGAAAGGTTACATTCGACGAAGTTCATCACCGTGGGGAGCCCTAGTGCTCTTGGTTGAGAAGAAGGATGGATCTTTGAGAATGGTTGTCGATTATCGTGCACTGAATGAAGTAGCGATCAAGAACAAGTACCCACTACCGATGTTCAACGATTTTTTTGACCAGCTGCAAAGAGCTAAAGTATTTTCCAAGATCGATCTGCGATCAGGATACCACCAGCTGAAGATCCGAGAATAGGATATACCTAAGACAGCTTTCACCACAAGGTATGGGCTATATGAGTACATGGTTATGTCATTTGGATTGACAAATGCACCTTCCTATTTCATGAGTATGATGAATAAGGTGTTCATGGAGTTCTTGGATAAGTTTGTTGTGGTGTTCATTGATGATATTTTGGTATACTCGAAGAATGAAGAGGAACACAAGGAGCATTTGTGTTTAGTTCTCGAGAAGCTTAGGCAACATCAGTTATATGCCAAGTTCAGCAAATGTGATTTTTGGTTGAAGGAAGTTGGATTCCTTGGTGATGAGGACATCAATACCATTGTTACACCCACAGCCCCTGCTGCTATACATACTGGACCAATTACTAGAGCTCGCGCACGCCAATTGAATTATCAGGTACTTTCGTTTCTTGGTAACGATTCCAATGTTCATGAGAATATGATGCTGCCTAAATTGGATACATTTGTTTTGCTTACAAATGAAGGGCCTACCATGGACAAGAAAGATGAACCTTGGAGCAAGTTCAAGCATGGAGATGTTGGCATGCACAAGGGGAACAAGAACGGAGTTATAAGTGATGATTCCAAAACTTCGAAGCCACCCTAATGAGTGCATGAGGCCTTGGACGAAATATACAAGATGCCACTTCATAATATTCGTCCATAGGCTATTCTAGGTGCTGCGTCACCTTATTATTGGGCCAGGCCCATGTAATTTCGAAATACTTAAGTATAGGCTGTTTTTAGAGTCCGTATGTGTGGGGAAACAAGAGTTAGGGTTGATTTTGGACCCCTCCACCAAGGGCCACGAAATTCCCCCTCTTCCTCCATATATACAGCCCTTAGGGCACCGTTTAGACCTTGGGTTTTGTTTAGATCAAAAGTTAGCCATAGCAGCAACCGGCGTGCCGTTCGTGTTCAACGACCAGACCAAGGCGTCCACAGAACCCCATCTTCATTAATAAAGCTTTCCTCTTATATTCGCAATATCAGATTGCAATCTTAGTTTCTTGCTTGTTCTTCGTTTGCTCGCAGGAAGCAGGCCCTCGTGGTCAGGTTGATCGTGCTCGGCGTGGTCAATAACCCTCGGAAGTTGGTTTAGCGATTGCTAAAGCGCGACGTCTCGCACGTCACGTGGTCGGATCGTCAAGGTCGACTCCCACGAAGCGATAGCCACCATCTCATCGAAACATCGGGACACCTTTGCCTCTATCAAGTGGTATCAGATTTCGAGGTTGCTCGGTGAGATTTTACTGATTTCCGTAGTTTAGATCGAGTCATTCTTCATACCTATAGTCCACGAAAAAGCCACAAAAAAAATAGGGTTAGTTCATCATATCCGAACCAATCGAGCCTTTGCATAATCTTTTTAGGGTTTTGCTTTGTTGAATTTGCGGTTGCATCGTCGTGTCTAGTTGCTGGTCTTAGCGTCTAGTCTTTTAGAGTTTGAGTTACGGTCATAAGTTGTCACGCCGCCACCACACCATCATCATCGCCCTACCACCTACCATCACCGCTCGAATCCGTATCCATATACCACCACCAATCGTGTCCATATACCACCACCGATCCATATCCATATACTACCACCGCTACCACCACGCTGCCATATACCACCACCATATATCCACCACCAATCCGAGTTCCTTGCATATTAGGTTTGTTTTGAGATCCATCTAGTTTCCGATTCGTGTTTTCCTTGCGGAGTAGGTTTGAAAAAAAGAATCTGAAACCACCCTCCGTTTAGGCCCAAATTTTTCGAAACGCACTTGTCGAAAAAATTTCTGGCTATCCTATTTTAGGTGTTTCTAAGTGTATTGAGGCGATCGCCGTTATAGAAAGTTTTTTGACCGCTTCAGTTTTTGGGTCGGGCGTTCGAAAAAAAAAATTTTTTGGTCGAAAAATTTCATGCCCATCTGTCGGTTTGACCTCGGAAGAGTTTTGAGACACTCGCCATTATAGTGATTTTAGCAAAAAAAAAAAAAGCGCAAAAAAAGCAGCACAAAAAAAAGCGAAAAAAAAATCCAGTGTGCTTTTCCCTTGTTTACGTGCAGCGCCGTGATTTTGTTAGTGTTCTAGGCTCGCGTCTCTAGCACGGTCTAGCCTAGGACCAGCATAATCTACCGTCGTGAGCGTTTATTCAACTTTGCATCTCTGAATTGATTATTCTGACCCTTTTGCTACCATATTATAAGCCTTCCCAACTCCACATACATCTACATCGTGCGTTTGACTCTCCACAGTAATCGCTCTATCTAAGCTTTGAGAGTTTTGACTACATCGGTTGCGATCACCTTTCTTCTTTGGGTAAGAACTAGTAAAATTTGAGATTTGCTTGACGGTTTGTGATGTCCACCACACCACCACCACCACCACTTCCTAGTAGTCAGTCGAATCATATTCTTGTGTGTTTCTATTCTTTGCTAACCATGGCAGGATCACTGGTAGCGAGACTTTGGGAGAACATGCCAAACAAAGCGCTACATGATAAGTTTCAACAAATGATGAGTGGGCAGGTGGAAGATGTGCTAAATAGATATGAAGAGGCCATGGAGAAGATAGATGGCATTGAGAAGGCGTTGAAACAAAGCTCGATAACAGGTTTAATGAATTGCTCGCGCGTCTACCACCACCATCACCGGCTGCACTGACGCACCTCTCTGACAACAACAACGACTACCTCCACGTCATGAAGCAACCCTTCGCCGAAGCGAGCCGTGTCCCTCTTGACTGGCCAAGCTGCTGGTGCTGCTTTGTTGATATACATGGCTCCTGCTGCTGATGTGGAGGAGGATGATTATGTGAGAGATTACGAGGATGAGGTTGATCAACATCGAACTACGTGCAACCACCAGCACCACAACCACCGGTCGTCCACATGCAAATAATGGCAATGTTGGGCTCCCCTTCAGTGCGAGATCATGACCATCTCCCTAAACTGAAACTGAATATTCCACCATTTGAGGGTAGATATGTTCTGATATATATCTTACTTGGGAGTTAGAAACTGAACAACAATTTACATGTTTACAATATCACGAGGAGAGGCGTGTTCTGCTGCTGTTTGTGCTTTCACTAGCTTTGCATGTGTTTGGTGGTGCGAACATTGTAGATTATATCCGGTTCCAGCTACTTGGGCTGCTTTGAAAACTGCTATGCGTACTCGTTGGGTTCCACCATATTATCAGCGTGAATTACTTCAAAAATTGCAGCGCTTAAGACAAGGAAAAATTCGGTGAAGAATATTATCGGGAATTACAAACTGGCTTGATTAGATGTGGTATTGTTGAGGAGAATGAAGCTATGCTTGCATGTTTTACGGGTGGATTAAATAGAGATTCAGACCATTCTAGACTACAAGGATTATAATAATATCACTCGATTATTCCATCTTGCTTGTAAAGCTGAGCGTGAAGTCTTGAGGATCGAAAGCGTTGGCGCGGACTAACTTTTCTGCAGGTCGACCTTCATCATGGACACCACGTGCATCATCTACTTCCACACGTTCTACTACACGGCACCTCCGTCGGCTGCCACCTCAACCGTGATACAAGAAAGCAGGCACAACCACCACTATCGCCAAGAGCACACCTCTTGGGCCTACAGGCTCTTCTTCTTCCATGGCGTCAACAGGGCACACGAAGTGATATTATTTGTCGTCGTTGTAAGGGAAGAGGACATTTCTTGAGAGAATGCCAATCTCAGCGTGTGATGATTGCTACCGAGGATGGTGGGTATGAGTCCGCTAGTGACTATGATGAAGAGACTTTGGCTCTTATTACGCATGAAGAACACGGTGGAGATGATTACGATCATGAGGCGCAATACATGGCTGCTGAAGATCTTGTGGTATGAATGTTTAGTTGCTCAACGTGTTTTGAGTGTGCAGGTTACACAAGCTGAGCAAGATCAGAGGCATAACTTGTTCCATACAAAGGGAGTTGTGAAGGAACTCGCGTCATCATAGATGGAGGGAGCTGCAACAACTTGGCTAGCATGGATATGGTGGAGAAGCTTTCTCTCACCACAAGACCACATCCACATCCTTACTACATCCAATGGTTCAACAACAGCGGCAAGGTTAAGGTAACACGTCTTTGTTAGTGTGTATTTTAGTATCTCTACATATGCTGATTATGTTGATTGTGATGTGGTACCTATGCAAGCATGTTCCTTATTACTTGGTAGACCATGGCAATTTGATAAAATTATGTACACCATGGTAGAAACAATCAGTATACTCTTGTTCACAAGGATAAAAATATTACTTTGCTTCCTATGACTCCTGATTCCATTTTGAAAGATGATATTAATAGAGCTAATAAAGCAAAACAGGAGAAAAATAAGAGTGAAAATCAGATTGTGGCAAAAGAATTTGAGCAACAAATGAAGCCTAATAATAAACCATCTAATGTTGCTTCGAAATTAAACTGAAAAGTGCATGTTTATTTGCCACCAAATCTGATATTGATGAGCTAGATTCTAGCAAATCTGTTTGCTATGCTTTTGTGTGCAAAGAGGCATTATTTTCATTCGAGGGCGTGCCTTCCTCTTTGCCCCTGCTGTCACTAACATTTTGTAGGAGTTCACGGCGTCTTCCCACAAGGCGTGCCACGGGATTACCACCTATTAGAGGATTGAGCATCAAATTGACTTAATTCCGGTGCATCGCTACCAACCGTGCACCATACCATACCAATCCGGAGGAGGCGAAGGAGATTATCGTCAAGTACAGGAGCTGCTCGACAAAGGTTATATCTACGAATCTCTTAGTCCTTGTGCTGTTCCTATTATACTAGTGCCTAAAAAGGATGGTGCGTCGGCGTATGTGTGTTGATTGTAGAGGCATTAATAATATTACTATTCGTTATCGTCATCCTATTCCTAGGCTAGATGATATGCTTGATGAATTGAGTGGCTCTACAATATTCTCCAAAGTTGATTTGCGTAGTGGATACCATCAAATTCGTATGAAATTGGGAGATGAATGGAAAACAACATTTAAAAATAAGTTTGGATTATATGAGTGGTTAGTCATGCCTTTTGGGTTAACTAATGCACCTAGTACTTTCATGAGATTAATGATCGAAGTTTTACGTGCTTTCATTGGACGAATTGTGGTAGTTTACTTTGATGATATACTGATTTATAGCAAATCTTTGGAAGAACATTTGGAACATTTACGTGCTGTTTTTAATGCTCTACGTGATGCACATTTGTTTGGTAACCTTGGGAAGTGCACCTTTTGCACCGACCGAGTATCTTGTCTTGGCTATGTTGTTACTCCACAGGAATTGAAGTTGATAAAGCCAAGATTGAAGCTATTGAGAGTTGGCGCAGCCCAAAGCAGTCACACAAGTGAGGAGTTTTCTTGGACTCGCTGGTTTCTATAGGCGTTTTGTGAGAGACTTTAGCACCATTGCTGCACCTCTCAATGAGCTTACAAAGAAGGATGTGCCTTTTGTTTGGGGTACCGCATGGGAAGAAGCCTTCACGGTATTGAAAGATAAGTTGACACATGCTCCTTTACTCCAACTTCGACTTTAATAAGACTTTTGAGCTTGAATGTGATGCTAGTGGAATTGGATTAGTAGGTGTGTTATTACAAGATGGCAAACCTGTTGCATACTTTTACGAAAAATTGAGTGGGCCTAGTCTGAACTATTCTACTTATGACAAAGAATTATATGCTCTTGTTAGGACTTTAGAGACATGGCAACATTATTTATGGCCCAAAGAATTTGTTATACATTCGATCATGAATCTTTGAAACATATTAAAAGTCAAGCTAAACTGAATCGTAGACATGCTAAATGGGTTGAATTCATTGAGACTTTCCCTTATGTCATTAAACACAAGAAGGGTAAAGAAAATGTTATTCTTGATGCTTTGTCTCGTCGCTATACTATGCTTTCACAACTTGACTTCAAAATATTTGGTTTGGAGACCATCAAAGATCAATATGTGCATGATGCTGATTTTAAAGATGTAATGCAGAATTGTAAAGAAGGAAGAACATGGAACAAGTTAGTTATTAATGATGGTTTTGTGTTCCGTGCTAACAAGCTATGCATTCCTGCTAGCTCTGTTAAGTCTATTGTTGTTGTAGGAGGCGCATGGAGGAGGATTAATGGGACACTTTGGCGTGAAGAAGGCGGAGGATATACTTGCTACACATTTCTTTTGGCCAAAGATGAGGCAGGATGTTGAGCGTTTTGTTGCTCATTTGCACTACATGTCAAAAAGCTAAGTCACGACTCAATCCTCATGGTTTATATATGCCTTTACTGTGCCTAGTGTTCCTTGGGAGGATATATCTATGGACTTTGTTTTAGGTTTACCTCGAACAAAGAAGGGAGGGTAGCATATTTGTTGTCGTGGATAGATTCTCGAAAATGGCACACTTTATACCATGTCATAAAAGCGATGATCTTTGTTAATGTTGCTGATTTGTTCTTTCGTGAAATTATTCACTTGCATGGTGTGCCAAATACTATTGTTTCAGATCGTGATACTAAGTTTCTTAGCCACTTTTGGAGATGTTTATGGGCTAAGTTGGGGACTAAACTGCTTTTTAGTACTACTTGTCACCCCAAAGCGATGGACAAACTGAAGTAGTCAATAGAACATTGTCTACTATGCTTAGGGCTGTTTTGAAGAATAATAAGAAAATGTGGGAAGAATGCTTGCCTCATATTGAATTTGCTTATAATCGTTCATTGCATTCTACTACTAAGATGTGCCCTTTTGAAATTGTGTATGGCTTCCTACCTCGTGCACCTATTGATTTGTTGCCTCTTCCATCTTGGAGAAGGTTAATTTTGATGCTAAAGAACGTGCTGAATTGATTTTAAAATGCATGAGATAACTAAGGAAAACATTGAGCGTATGAATGCTAAATATAAACTTGCTGGAGATAAGGGTAGAAAACATGTTGTCTTTGCACTGGAGATCTTGTTTGGTTACATTTGCGTAAGGATAGGTTTCCTAATTTGCAAATCAAAGCTAATGCCACGTCTTGATGGTCCATTTAAGGTGTTAGAGAAAATAAATGATGATGCATATAAACTTGAGCTGCCTACAGATTTTGGGGTTAGTCCACTTTTAACATTGCAAATTTGAAGCCTTATTTGGGTGAGGAAGATGAGCTTCCGTCGAGGCGACTTCATTCCAAGAAGGGAGGATGATGAGGACATCAATACCATTGTTACACCCACAGCCCCGCTGCTATACATCTTGGACCAATTACTAGAGCTCGCGCGCCAATTGAATTATCGGTACTTTCGTTTCTTGGTAACGATTCCAATGTTCATGAGAATATGATGCTGCCTAAATTGGATACATTTGTTTTGCTTACAAATGAAGGGCCTACCATGGACAAGAAAGATGAACCTTGGAGCAAGTTCAAGCATGGAGATGTTGGCATGTGCAAGGGAACAAAACGGAGTTACAAGTGATGATTCAGGACTTTGAAGCCACCCTAATGAGTGCATGAGGCCTTGGACGAAATATACAAGATGCCACTTCATAATATTAGTCCATAGGCTATTCTAGGTGCTGCGTCACCTTATTATTGGGCCAGGCCCATGTAATTTCGAAATACTTAAGTATAGGCTGTTTTAGAGTCCGTATGTGTGGGGAAACAAGAGTTAGGGTTGATTTGGACCCCTCCACCAAGGGCCACGAAATTCCCCCTCTTCCTCCATATATACAGCCCTTAGGGCACCGTTTAGACCTTGGGTTTTGTTTAGATCAAAAGTTAGCCATAGCAGCAACCCGCGTGCCGTTTGTGTTCAACGACCAGACCAAGGCGTCACAGAACCCCATCTTCATTAATAAAGCTTTCCTCTTATATTCGCAATATCCAGATTGCAATCTTAGTTTCTTTCTTGTTCTTCGTTTGCTCGCAGGAAACAGGCCCTCGTGGTCAGGTTGATCGTGCTCCGGCGTGGTCAATAACCCTCGGAAGTTGGTTTAGCGATTGCTAAGGCGCGACGTCTCGCACGTACGTAGTCAGATCGTCAAGGTCGACTCCCACAGAAACGATAGCCACCATCTCATCGAAACATCGGGACACCTTTGCCTCTATCACTTGGACATGTTATATTAGACCCTACCAAGGTTCAGTCAATCACTGAGTGGTTGGCACCCACCTCAGTAGGAGAGACCCGCAGTTTTCTTGGACTCGCGGGATATTACCGGAGATTCATTGAGAATTTTTCCAAGATCGCGAAACCCATGACAGAGTTGTTGAAGAAGGACACTAAGTTCAAATGGACCGAAGATTGTGAAGCCAGTTTTCAGGAGTTGAAGAAACGTTTGGTTACAGCCCCAGTGCTGATTCTTCTGGATATACGCAAGGATTTCCAAGTGTATTGCGACACTTCTCGCTTAGGACTTGGAGGATTACTTATGCAAGACAGAAGACTTGTTTCATATGCCTCACGACAGCTTCGACCGCATGAGTTGAATTATGCCACACATGATTTGGAGTTAGCAGCCGTAGTGCATGCGTTCAAGACCTGGAGACATTTTCTTATTGGAAACCGTTGTGATCTGTACATGGATCACAAGAGTTTGAAGTATATTTTTACGCAGAAGGAGCTGAATCTCAGGCAGAGGAGATGGTTGGAGCTTATAAAGGATTATGATATGAAGCTGCATTATCATCTAGGAAAGGCTAATGTAGTAGCAGACGCTTTGAGCCGGAAGAGTTATGTCAATACCCTCGTAAGTGGAGGATTACCAAAGGAGTTAGCCGAAGATCTCAGGGAGCTTCGTTTGGAGATAGTTCCTCGAGGTTTTGTCGCAGAAATGGAGGTTCAGTCAACATTATTGGGAAAGATTCGAGAAGCTCAGAAGGATGACAAGGAAATTGCTGACATAAAAGAGAAGATGAGCAAGGGAAAAGCCAAGGATTTTCGAGAGGATGAGCACGAGACCTTATGGTTTGAGGACCGTGTATATGTACCCAATAATGCAGAGATCAGGAAGTTAATACTTCAAGAAGCTCATTACTCTCCATACTCGATACACCCTGGAAACACCAAGATGTATTTGGATTTGAAGGAGCGTTTCAGGTGGACTGGTATGAAGAAGGATATTGCAGAGTATGTAGCCGTGTGTGATGTATGTCAGAGAGTGAAGGCAGAACACCAGAAGCCAGCAGGATTACTGCAGCTTATGCCGATACCGAATGGAAGTGGGACAAGCTTGGCATGGATTTTATCACCGGATTACCTAGGACCCGGTCAGGATATGATTCTATCTGGGTAGTAGTGGATCGTTTGACCAAGGTAGCTCACTTTATCGATGAAAACCACCTATCTGAGTGCAAAGTTGGCCAAAATATATATGACCAGGATCGTATGTACGCACGGAGTTCGAGGACCATCGTGTCGAGATAGAGGAATACAGTTTACTTAGAAGTTCGGAATCAGCTGCACGGACTTTGGGTACTAGGCTAGAGTTGAGTCAGCCTTTCATCCATGAGCGGATGGATAGACCGAGAGAGTCAATCAGATTCTGGAGGACATGTTGAGAGCTTGTGCGCTAGATTATGGATCTAGTTGGGATGATAATCTGCCTTACGAGAGTTCTCATACAACAACAGTTATCAAGCCAGTTTGAAGATGGCACCTTTCGAAGCTTTGTATGGAGGAAGGTGCAGGACACCGTTGTTGTGGGATGAAGTTGGAGACCGCCAATTGTTCGGACCGGATCTGATCAAGGAATCTGAAGAGAAGGTTAAGTTGATTTGCGGTAGACTAAAGGTAGCTCAGTACTGGTAGAAGAGTTATGCTGATACAAAATGCAAGGAGGTAGTCTATGAAATCGGAGACAGAGGATATCTTCGTGTGTCACCTCTGCGAGGAGTTAAACGCTTTGGAGTTAAGGGAAAGTTAGCCCCGAGATTTGTAGGACCATACCGAGTTTTGGAACGTATGGGAGAAGTGGCCTACAAGTTGGAGTTACCCGAAGGACTGTCAGGAGTTCATGATGTGTTTCACGCTTCCCAGTTGAAGAAGTTCCATGCAGAGACGGCAGATATTCCTCTGAGAGATACAGTGCCCCTGCAAGCAATTCAGTTGGATAGTGATTTGACCTATGAGGTGAAACCCGTCAAGATTCTCGAGTTTGCCAGCCGAGTTACGCGCAGCAAGGTTATCAAGTTTTGCAAAGTTCAGTGGAGTCACCATATCGAGGATGAAGCCACCTGGGAATGAGAGGAAGACCTACGGAAAGACCACCCACACCTATTTTCTAGCCAACCCGAATCTCGAGGGCGAGATTCATCTTAAGGGGGGTAGGTTTGTAACATCCCAATTTTCAATTTGGATGTTATACATAGGTCATCATATGCATATCATATTTTATTTTGCATTTTGGTAGTGATCCTAGAAATATTAAGCAACTCAAGGACCCACGGAGAGAGTTGGGGATTTCATAATTTTCATATTTGAAATTTTCTCAAATTTGAAAACAAGATCATTTTGGTTTTAATAATTTTCTCTTGAATATTTCAAATATCAAAATAAAAGAGAGAAGAGAATATGATTTCTTCAAAAAGAGAGAAATATTGGAGGAAAAATTTAAAAATCAAATAAATATTTTATTTGGATTTTATTCGAGATTTTATTTGAATTAGAAAAATATGCATTTTTCTAAAATTGCATTTTTAGGCCAGAAAAATGTCCACTTTTTCTAAATATTTTATTTAGATGGTGAAAATTGTTTTTGGCATTTTTAGATTTTTTATATTTTATTAGGATTTTTGTTTCTCGGCGGAATTTATTAAAAAAAATCCCCGGACCGACTTGGCCGAAACCCAACCGGCCCAACTCCCAAGCGCCGCCTTCCCTTCATTGCCGTCACAAGACGGACACGAGGGAGTCAAGCGAACTCCTCCTAGGCCAGCCCCTCCCAAGACAACGCCCGCCCCTTATAAGCCGCCTGCCGCCCTCTCCTCCCACCCGAAAGCTGCAGCCACCGCCGCTTGCCACCACTGCATAACCCATGCCTTGCCGCCACGCCATTGCCAGCATGCCGCCCCACCGCCCGCCGCGCCATGACTGCACCGACGCCGCCCATGACCGCCGCCTCGCCGTCTCGCCGTCGCCCTTGCCGCCGACGGATCTTGTCGCTACCGCTGCCGGTTTTTCTCAGAAAACCGGTAAAAACCGCGGCCGCCGCCGTTTTTTCGGTTTTAGATCTAGATCGGTTTTATTATTAGGGTTAGGGTTTTTTCTCGGTTTTTTCAATCGGATCTACTTAGCGAACGTTTACTCGAACGTCTTCGCTAGCGAACACGTTCGTTCGTTTGGATCTGTTATCGAACTTTCGTTCGTTAGTCTTTTATTTTTAATTTATTTTCGGCCAGGGACCTATCCGCGATTATTTTTATCGCGGATTAGCCCCTGATCTTCAAACCCTCGTAACTTTTTAACCGTTCGTCCAAATCCAGTGAAACCAACGCCAAAATCTTTGTCTCGAACCCTTCCTTCCAGTTAACCAACTTGAACATGGTTTTAACAAATTAAAATTTGGTTTCAAGCAGATTTGTTTTCGATTTTCTTTTGATCGTAGTTTCAGTTCCGTAGCTCCGATTCGATTGATTCTTTTTGCAAATCGAAGCTCTTCAGTTGAATTTCAGTTTTGATTTTTTATCTGAGTTTTACCCTTGAATCTATGCTTGAGTGCTTATGTGTGCTATTGTTTGTTTGCGATAGAATTTCCAGAGTGCGAAGCGTGCTACTATGAGTCACTAGGATCGTCGGCAAGGCAAGTAACACTTTGATCATATCCCTTTATTACCTAGTTTTATGCATTAGTGTCAACCCTCAAACATTGCATGAGTAGGATTGATAACATGTGGGTATTGGGAAGTAATAGTTGAGGTAGTAACTATTGCCCTTTTTAGTCAAACCCTGGGAGTTACTTCTACGTTATGCTTATATTGCTATGCTATGCTTGTAGACGTAGATTGGTTCGAGTGATTCATGAAAGTTGTGAGTATTATTATGAACTAAGGGTTTATTTAAGGCGGCTACTTTAACAAACATCTGGGTGGATTGTTTGTGGGCACTTGGGGAATCCAGTGTTGTCCAAGGAGATCCCGGGGAATCCGTGTGATCATCCTATGGTTTGTCGCCCAGGCTCAAAGGGATCATAAGATTGTTCATGCTAGAAACTTCCGTGTGTAGCCACAAGCCATTATGGGCTCTGGCATAGTTGAGTATGTCGTGTGACCTCTTTCGGTGGTAAACTAGTAGATGTAGGGGATGTAGGTGGTACGCTTTACCCGTCGAAAGAGTTAATGCTTCTGAAAGACTGTGTCTTGGTCATCCGTTTCTCAAACACCATGTAGTGCGAGAAATCCAACGGAGGAGATCAAGTCTTTTGGGAAAAGGTGCGCAAACCTCTGCAGAGTGTACAAACTAATAAGGGTTAGCCGTGTCCCCGGTTATGGACATCTTGAGTATCTGGTTCTTGAATTATTGATGTGATCTCAACACTCTCAATTAATTTGTTGGGTTGTTAATTTCTTTTTAATTGGGATTGAGATGGGGTTTCCATTCTCAATGTTTTCAACAAATTTTGTAGTTAGACAAAATATATTCCTTTGTAGTAGGGAAAAATTGGCTTTTCGCAAAAACATGTTAACCATAGTGCCTCCACCAGCCATATATGCATGTAGTGATAGAATTTACCTTGGTCATTGCACTACAGTGTTATTTTGCTAGCATATTCCATGTGCTGACCCATTTCGGGCTGCAACATATTATGTTTCATATCAAGGGGATTTGTGGAAAAGTTTAAGTTACCCACCTTAGCCCCTAGGTCACCCATGTTAGTAAGCTCGCCAGGAGCAGAGTATATGGCCAGCCGATGGTGTGATCGGTTAACCTTAACCATTGGTAGCCATGTTTTCCCCTCAGATCTAATAATTTTGGAGTCACAAGGATTGGATATAATACTAGGCATGATTGGCTATCGAAGTATGGTGGGAACATTGACTATGCTAGTAAGTCAATTCTGCTCACCACCCCTGAGGGAAAAAGGATCAAGTATGTATCCAGGCATCCGCCAAGGAGGACCCAAGTAAATTCCCTCTCAGGAGTTGTTCAGGAGGAAGTGCCTGTAGTGAAGGATTACCCAGATGTATTTCCATAGGAACTACCAGGCATGCCGCCGGATCGAGACATTGAATTTTTGATAGAGCTGGTGCCAGGCACCGGACCAATATCGAAGAGGCCATACGGATCTTGTATAAATGATCGGAGGAAATTAAGAAGAAGATTAAGGAGTTATTTGAGAAAGGTTACATTTGACGAAGTTCGTCACCGTGGGGAGCCCTAGTGCTCTTGGTTGAGAAGAAGGATGGATCTTTGAGAATGGTTGTTGATTATCGTGCACTGAATGAAGTAGCGATCAAGAACAAGTACCCACTACCGATGTTCAACGATTTTTTTGACCAGCTGCAAAGAGCTAAAGTATTTTCCAAGATCGATCTGCGATCAGGATACCACCAGCTGAAGATCCGAGAATAGGATATACCTAAGACAGCTTTCACCACAAGGTATGGGCTATATGAGTACACGGTCATGTCATTTGGATTGACAAATGCCCCTTCCTATTTCATGAGTATGATGAATAAGGTGTTCATGGAGTTCTTGGATAAGTTTGTTGTGGTGTTCATTGATGATATTTTGGTATACTCGAAGAATGAAGAGGAACACAAGGAGCATTTGTGTTTAGTTCTCGAGAAGCTTAGGGAACATCAGTTATATGCCAAGTTCAGCAAATGTGAGTTTTGGTTGAAGGAAGTTGGATTCCTTGGACATGTTATATTAGGAGAAGGTATAGCTGTAGACCCTACCAAGGTTCAGTCAATCACTGAGTGGTTGGCACCCACCTCAGTAGGAGAGACCCACAGTTTTCTTGGACTCGCGGGATATTACCGGAGATTCATTGAGAATTTTTCCGAGATCGCGAAACCCATGACAGAGTTGTTGAAGAAGGACACTAAGTTCAAATGGACCGAAGATTGTGAAGCCAGTTTTTAGGACTTGAAGAAACATTTGGTTACAGCCCCAGTGCTGATTCTTCTGGATATACGCAAGGATTTCCAAGTGTATTGCGACACTTCTCGCTTAGGACTTGGAGTATTACTTATGCAAGACGGAAGACTTGTTTCATATGCCTCACGACAGCTTCGACCACATGAGTTGAATTATGCCACACATCATTTGGAGTTAGCAGCCGTAGTGCATGCGCTCAAGACCTGGAGACATTTTCTTATTGGAAACCGTTGTGATCTGTACACGGATCACAAGAGTTTGAAGTACATTTTTACGCAGAAGGAGCTGAATCTCAGGCAGAGGAGATGGTTGGAGCTTATAAAGGATTATGATATGAAGCTGCATTATCATCTAGGAAAGGCTAATGTAGTAGCAGACGCTTTGAGCCAGAAGAGTTATGTCAATACCCTCGTAAGTGGAAGATTACCAAAGGAGTTAGCCGAAGATCTCACGGAGCTTCATTTGGAGATAGTTCCTCGAGGTTTTGTCGCAGAAATGGAGGTTCAGTCAACATTATTGGGAAAGATTCGAGAAGCTCAGAAGGATGACAAGGAAATTGCTGACATAAAAGAGAAGATGAGTAAGGGAAAAGCCAAGGGTTTTCGAGAGGATGAGCACAAAACCTTATGGTTTGAGGACCGTGTATATGTACCCAATAATGCAGAGATCGGGAAGTTAATACTTCAGGAAGCTCATGACTCTCCATACTCGATACACCCTGGAAACACCAAGATGTATTTGGATTTGAAGGAGCGTTTCTGGTGGACTGGTATGAAGAAGGATATTGCAGAGTATGTAGCCGTGTGTGATTTATGTCAGAGAGTGAAGGCAGAACACCAGAAGCCAGCAGGATTACTTCAGCTTATGCCGATACCCGAATGGAAGTGGGACAAGCTTGGCATGGATTTTATCACCGGATTACCTAGGACCCGGTCAGGATATGATTCTATCTGGGTAGTAGTGGATCGTTTGACCAAGGTAGCACACTTTATCCCAGTGAAAACCACCTATACGAGTGCAAAGTTGGCCAAAATATATATGACCAGGATCGTATGTCTGCACGGAGTTCCGAGGACCATCGTATCAGATAGAGGAATACAGTTTACTTAGAAGTTCTGGAATCAGCTGCACCAGACTTTGGGTACTAGGCTAGAGTTCAGTACAGCCTTTCATCCGCAGACAGATGGATAGACCGAGAGAGTCAATCAGATTCTGGAGGACATGTTGAGAGCTTGTGCACTAGATTATGGATCTAGTTGGGATGATAATCTGCCTTACGCAGAGTTCTCATACAACAACAGTTATCAAGCCAGTTTGAAGATGGCACCTTTCGAAGCTTTGTATGGAGGAAGGTGCAGGACACCGTTGTTGTGGGATGAAGTTGGAGACCGCCAATTGTTTGGACCGGATCTGATCAAGGAATCTGAAGAGAAGGTTAAGTTGATTTGCGATAGACTAAAGGTAGCTCAGTACTGGTAGAAGAGTTATGCCGATACAAAATGCAAGGAGGTAGTCTATGAAATCGGAGACAGAGGATATCTTCGTGTGTCACCTCTGCGAGGAGTTAAACGCTTTGGAGTTAAGGGAAAGTTAGCCCCGAGATTTGTAGGACCATACCGAGTTTTGGAACGTATGGGAGAAGTGGCCTACAAGTTGGAGTTACCCGAAGGACTGTCAGGAGTTCATGATGTGTTTCACGCTTCCCAGTTGAAGAAGTTCCATGCAGAGACGGCAGATATTCCTCTGAGAGATACAGTGCCCCTGCAAGCAATTCAGTTGGATAGTGATTTGACCTATGAGGTGAAACCCGTCAAGATTCTCGAGTTTGCCGGCCGAGATTCTGTGACAAGGTTATCAAGTTTTGCAAAGTTCGATTGGAGTCACCATATCGAGGATGAAGCCACCTGGGAATGAGAGGAAGACCTACGGAAAGACCACCCACACCTATTTTCTAGCCAACCTGAATCTCGAGGGCGAGATTCATCTTAAGGGGGGTAGGTTTGTAACATCCCAATTTTCAATTTGGATGTTATACATAGGTCATCATATGCATATCATATTTTATTTTGCATTTTGGTAGTGATCCTAGAAATATTAAGCAACTCAAGGACCCACGGAGAGAGTTGGGGATTTCATAATTTTCATATTTGAAATTTTTCTCAAATTTGAAAACAAGATCATTTTGGTTTTAATAATTTTTCTCTTTGAATATTTCAAATATCAAAATAAAAGAGAGAAGAGAATATGATTTCTTCAAAAAGAGAAATATTGGAGGAAAATTTAAAAATCAAATAAATATTTTATTTGGATTTTATTCGAGATTTTATTTGAATTAGAAAAATATGCATTTTCCAAAAATTGCATTTTAGGCCAGAAAAATGTCCACTTTTTCTAAATATTTTATTTAGATGGTGAAAATTGTTTTGCCATTTTTAGATTTTTTATATTTTATTAGGATTTTTGTTTCTCGGCGGAATTTATTAAAAAAATCCCCGGACCGACTTGGCCGAAACCCAGCCGGCCCAACTCCCGCGCACCGCTGCCGTACCGCGCACGGACACCGAGGGGAGTCCAAGCCGAACTCCTCCCCAGGCCAGCCCCCTCCCCAAGACAACGCCGCCCCCGCCCCCTTATAAGCCGCCGCCCTGCCGCCCTCTCCTCCCCACCCGAGCTGCAACCACCGCCGCCTCTTGCCACCACACGCGCAACCCTTGTTGCTGCCGGCTTGCATTGCCGCCTTGCCTTGCACCGCCGTCGCCCATGAGAACCGCCGCCTCGCCGTCTCGCCGTCGCCCGCGCCGCCGACGGATCTTGTCGCCACCGCTGCCGGTTTTTCTAAGAAAACCGGTAAAAACCGCGGCCGCCGCCGTTTTTTCAGTTTTAGATCTAGATCGGTTTTATTATTAGGGTTAGGTTTTTTTCTCGGTTTTTTCAATCGGATCTACTTAGCGAACGTTTACTCGAACGTCTTCGCTAGCGAACACGTTCGTTCGTTTGGATCTGTTATCGAACTTTCGTTCGTTAGTCTTTTCTTTTTATTTTATTTTCGGCCAGGGACCTATCCGTGATTATTTTTATCGCGGATTAGCCCCTGATCTTCAAACCCTCGTAACTTTTTAACCGTTCGTCCAAATCCAGTAAAACCAACGCCAAAATCTTTGTCTCGAACCCTTCCTTCCAGTTAACCAACTTGAACATGGTTTTAACAAATTAAAATTTGGTTTCAAGCAGATTTGTTTTCGATTTTCTTTTGATCGTAGTTTCAGTTCCGTAGCTCCGATTCGATTGATTCTTTTTGCAAATCGAAGCTCTTCAGTTGAATTTCAGTTTTGATTTTTTATCTGAGTTTTACCCTTGAATCTATGCTTGAGTGCTTATGTGTGCTATTGTTTGTTTGCGATAGAATTTCCAGAGTGCGAAGCGTGCTACTATGAGTCACTAGGATCGTCGGCAAGGCAAGTAACACTTTGATAATATCCCTTTATTACCTAGTTTTATGCATTAGTGTCAACCCTCAAACATTGCATGAGTAGGATTGATAACATGTGGGTATTGGGAAGTAATAGTTGAGGTAGTAACTATTGCCCTTTTTAGTCAAACTCTGGGAGTTACTTCTACGTTATGCTTATATTGCTATGCTATGCTTGTAGACGTGGATTGGTTCGAGTGATTCATGAAAGTTGTGAGTATTATTATGAACTAAGGGTTTATTTAAGGTGGCTACTTTAACAAACATCTGGGTGGATTGTTTGTGGGCACTTGGGGAATCCAGTGTTGTCCAAGGAGATCCCGGGAAATCCGTGTGATCATCCTATGGTTTGTCGCCCAGGCTCAAAGGGATCATAAGATTGTTCATGCTAGAAACTTCCGTGTGTAGCCACAAGCCATTATGGGCTCTGGCATAGTTGAGTATGTCGTGTGACCTCTTTCGATGGTAAACTAGTAGATGTAGGGGATGTAGGTGGTACGGTTTACCCGTCGAAAGAGTTAATGCTTCTGAAAGACTGTGTCTTGGTCATCCGTTTCTCAAACACCATGTAGTGCGAGAAATCCAACGGAGGAGATCAAGTCTTGTGGGGAAAGGTGCGCAAACCTCTGCAGAGTGTACAAACTAATCATGGTTAGCCGTGTCCCCTGTTATGGACATCTTGAGTATCTGGTTCTTGAATTATTGATGTGATCTCAACACTCTCAATTAATTTGTTGGGTTGTTAATTTCTTTTTAATTGGGATTGAGATGGGGTTTCCATTCTCAATGTTTTCAACAAATTTTGTAGTTAGACAAAATATATTCCTTTGTAGTAGGGAAAAATTGTCTTTTCGCAAAAACATGTTAACCATAGTGCCTCCACCAGCCATATATGCATGTAGTGATAGAATTTACCTTGGTCATTGCACTACAATGTTATTTTGCTAGCATATTCCATGTGCTGACCCATTTCGGGCTGCAACATATTATGTTGCAGACTTTTCAGATGAAGAGCAAGGTGTGCTAGGTCGTTGTCGTGCACTCAGCTATGCCGCTGGAGTTGATGGACTCATTTACCTTCGATGCTTCCACAGTTATATTATTTAGATGGCCTTAAGCCATATTATTGTAATAAGTTCTCTTTTGAGACATTCGATGTAATAAGTGTGTGATTGCACTCTATTATAAATCCTTCAAGTACTATGTGCGTCAGCATTACTGATCTAGGGATGAAACTTATGCACAGAAATTTGACCGTTTGAGGTCGGATTGCTACAGAGATCTGAGGCAGCGAAAGACGGTCGGGAGTCATGATGTCTGGTAGGGTGGATGCTTCTGTTGATGGAGCAGCTCAGGTCAGGTGGACGACGTCGCGACAGGAGCAGTACAAACCACACAAAGTTTTCTTCGACACCTATCTGTAACTGAAGTAATTCTGTAAGGGCTCCTTTGGCTTGCAGGATTCTAAAAACGCAGGGATAGGAAAAACACCAAAATAGGATAGGAATGCACGTGGGAAACAGAGAATTTGTAAACATAGGACTTCTGTCAACTTGGGTGTTCGGTTCACAGGAATTGGAAGAGCAGAGGAATGCAAAGAAACATGGCCAAATTAAATTGAAACAATATGAAAGTGTGTACAGTTAGAATGTTATTCTGCCACTAATGCACTTAGTCTTGTTTTCATGTTTAGGAAAAGTAGCTCCAGGTGGATGTTTTGCTCCATTCCTTTCAACCGAATGCGTGAATAATTGAATAGTAGAGTACCATAGAAAAATTTCCTATTGCTATGTTTTTCCTTCACTTTTTCCTTTTGAAGCAAAATAACCCTAATGGATCGACATGAATGTAGAGTAATAAGTGAAGCAACAAGTGTACAACCTCTTTGGCGTAGCCGTTTTGACCTCAGCATCATTGGGTTGGTCGCTAAAGAAGTTGCGGCAGAGGTGGCTGTCGGAGGTGTGGTGGAAGATCTGAGTCGTCTGTAGACGGCTTCCAGGGTACTACTCTGTTGTCATGGATGGTTCCGTCGTTGGAGCAGCTCCGGTGAGCCGTAAGACGTCGAGGCTAAAGCAGCACAAGACAAACATCGTTAATCTCAAGTGGGATTCTAATAACATCTCCAATAGATGATGTAAAATGCATTACCAAAAACTTGTAGATATAAAATGTAAATCACCAGAAAAATACCTAACTACAACACATGAGGTAAAAACTGTTGACTCTAAACTTAACTGTCGAAACTGAAATTTACTGTGGAATTTGAATGTTACTATCAAAACTGAACGCATTGATAGCATAGATGCACTTCACATGTAGTTTAGGCCGCTTGAGCACTAGTAGTAGAGAAATAGTGATCTAAATCAGCACGCAACCAACAGGGAACAGAGTAGCAGATAGCAGCCGGAGCAACAATGCTTGGAGAGGCAATGTGAACTAGAGCTAGAGCAGCAACTCATGTAGCTACAGCAGCCCATGTAGCAGCATTCGCAGCGCGGGCGAGATCAAGAGCAGAGCAACAGCACAAGCGAGGGGAAGAGCAGAGTAGCAGCGTGAGCGAGCAAGATCCGGAGCAGCAGCTGTACCAGCGCGAGCGAGCGAGAGCCATAGCAGGAGCAGCAGAGCAGCACCGCGAGCGAGAGCCGGAGCAGCAATAGCAGCTATGGCTGGTATGGACGCCGCTGCCGAGGGAGCCTCGCACTGGAAGAGAGCCGCCGTGGAGATGTCGTCGGCGGCGCCGACTATGAGGTAGGTGACGGTGTCCTGGACTAGGGGTTACTCACCACATTGTCTCCCGACCAGGTGGATCGGGCCGAGGACCTCCATGGCGGTTCAATCATGGGCCACTTCGGGCAGCCCATGCCGCATACAAGGAGTATTCCACAAGACTTGGTGATCAAGACAAGGATTCCTCTCCACCAACGTATTCAAATAGGAATCTTGTTATCCTAAGCCTCTGGTGCATTATATAAGCCAAGGCCAGTCTAGTCGATAGATCATTATGACATCAGTCATCATACCCCTAGGGTTTAGACCACAACATATGATCTCAAGGTAGATCAACTCTTGTAATCTCTATATTCATCAAGATCAATCAAGCAGGAAGTAGGGTATTACCTCCATTAAGAGGGCCCGAACCTGGGTAAACATCGTGTCCCCTGTCTCCTGTTACCCATCGATCCATGACACACAGCTTGAGACCCCCTACCCGAGATCTGCCGGTTTTGACACCAACAATGGTGCTTTCATTGAGAGTTCCTTGTGTGGTCGGCAAAAGGATTAATGGCTCGCCTGCGGATCAACTGCGACGTCGGTGTCTTTGTCGCCGCCTCGACTAGTCACCTCGGCTTAACCGAGGACTGTGCCCTACCTCCAATCATCATGTTCGGATAAGGGCCTTCATCAACATCAACTCCAATCTCTATCAAGATCATGGAGGAAACATCCATGGAGCTCGGGGGCTCAACGTGAACATTGCCCTCGGGCGACCGTGCTGTTTTTCTGAATAGCAAACTTGTATTCGCCGCCACCACCTCCTCGAGCATCACTTTGACGATTTCTTCGGTGGAATTTTGCGGAATTGAGTCTACTACAACACTATAAAATTTTGTCGCGTTCCGATGGAGCAATCTCTGCCGGTCTCCGATTTATCGGAGCCCCGTCGAATCTGGACGGGAATCTGGACGAGTTTGGAGCGTGGTGTCCAGCAGCTAGCTCGGACGTCCTTTGGAAGATGCAACCGTTGATCGGCTGTGGAATTCCTATATCTACCACCCCTCAAAATTTCAGCTCGATCCGACCGACGAAACTCCGGGAACCTTCCGATTAGTGCATCACTTTTTAGATCTGTTTCCTGCGCGAGAACGAATCCGACCCGAGTTCATCTTTTTTATGAACGGGATTTCAGACATTCTTTTTGAAGGAAGATTTGTATGGGGTATTGTGTTTTGTTCCCAAACACATCCCACTAATTTTAAAATCTTTTCCAATATGATCTTCACTATCGCGCCGGTGTCAAAGCAGCCCGACAACGTTGCTCTACGGTTGTCGACCTGCGCTAGACACGTCGTCGCTTTGTTGAGCCGAGCTCAACTTCTTCGGATCATCATCTCGGCAAGCCTAACAAGAGTTCGGCATCGCGAAGGATAAATCATCACCAACATCGCCGCCTCACGGATTACACGGAGCGGGCACACCGGCACCGCTGCACGGTCACTTCATCAAGCCAGCATTGACCACGTCACGAGTTACGACCTGCATCGGGATGGCCGCACCGTTTCTTCATTGAGCCGATGTCCATCACGCCGAACTACTTCAACACCTCGGCTGACATGGCAGCCGCAACATCTCCTTACCGACCCGCTCCGTCTCCTCGTCTGGACCGGGGGCTTCGCCATCCCTTCATCAACCTACTCCGAAGACTTCAGCGTCGTCAACCGACCAACTTCGTCACGTTAGCTGGACCCGGGGCATTGCCTCGGGGAGCCAACCTTTACAGCCATCGCCATGCCGTCGATTCACCGCCCATCAGGCAATGGGTATGCGGATCGAGTCCCAATTTTGGGAGTCACTTTTTTTCGGACTACTACAACAAATAAACCAGGTGCTACTAATCCTAGCATTTTTTGCTTGTTTGGGTTTATTTTCCCAAGGAATTATTACTCTGGTTTGTTCCATCATTTGTACACAGGTCTATCAAATGGTGGCCGCATTAACGACGGTCGCGTGGTGGTTCGGTCAGTTTCCGTACATAGTTCGACGAACGCCGCATCCGGAACTCGGACTGACCTGTGAATTCAGGTTTTGCCACGCCTTTACCGCATCACGCCGATGTCCTGCATCGACATTGACTTCGGCGCCAGGCCACATATCTTTAAATAAATTATTTTGCGTAAATTAATTATGCGAGGATTTTTATATATTTATATTATTATTGTTGGACTGCACTATTTTACTTGTGTAGGTAATCGACTTCAACTGCGTCACGTGGTCACTTCGGCAAGCCGACATCGTCGTCCCAATCAGCGTAAATTGGCTCATGTGATCACCTTGTCGGTCGAATTGCCATACCGACATGTTCGGTTGCCTCGGGACTTCGGCATCGCTCTACCTCATCGAGTGTTCGGCACACATGCCATATTTCTTTTATTACTCACTTTGCACAAATTATTAATTATGAAACAATTTTTTAATTTATTATTATTACTATTATCTCTGGTTTGCACTATTTTCTGTGCACACGTAAATGATCCGGGTCGGGCAATGTTGTCACCTCGGCGTACTGACCCACGCAGGGGACTTCGGCGTTACTCTGCCGGCCTGCATTGGCTGTGCTATGTCACCACTTCGGAGTGCCGAGATCTTCGCTCCGCCACCTCGGGACCGGCTTGGGGGATGGAACCTTGTCCTGCATCAAGCTCGGACCGCGTCATCAATGCAGAACACATTAACCAGCTAAGTCGCTTTCATGCTCAAAGTCTTAAATTTTTAACTTGTGTTCGGTTCGACCTTGCTCGCATACATTGTTCATTAAAAGAAACTCCCTTTACCCATGTTAACTGGGGGCTCTTAAAATTTATATGAGTCGTTTATAGTAAATTTGTTTTCTTCTTGGTTGTTGCAAAGTCTTTTTCTACCGCTCCTTTTTCGACTCCAGTGCATGGTCAATAGCCGGATAGCCTAGCTTCTCTCTAAAGCCGCTCGAGTTTAGTTCGCTAAACTGGCCCCGGAGAAGCACTCCGCCTTCGGTATAAGGAGCTTGAAGCCATAGGCTGACCCGCTTGAAGTCTTGAGATAGGATGTGTCATGTTAAAGCATGACAGAAGCACAATTTTTTTTCTAAGACCAATTTTCCGATTGGCACCGAACACTTGATCTAGTTCGGACGTCAAGTTTTTACTGAAGTTTTTTGGTTTTCCAATCCTATGGCACTTTTAAACATTTGTGTGTTTCCAGCATAAGTCTCACAGTGCAACGCCGGACACCTTTAGAGATCCGGCAAAAACATTCTCGAATATTGCTATATATGCATCAGTTTCGAATTGTGTCTTTGGTCAATAGTTGGGCTGCCTGGCTCCTGTTCTTACCTCCTATGTTCCGCTTTGTTCGGCTAGGTGTGCAAAGGGAGAACCACTGCAATTGTGCTTCCAGCTCGCATGGTTAAGCACCTCAGTGGAGAAAAGCCAAAAACTGACTGTCACAATAAGCGTAAACTGGCCAGCGATCCGATGACTATGTTAAATGACGGGCCATTCATAAATTGGCTGAAGTGTTTACGGTTTGACCTCGGCTGTCGCCGAACACTAATCGGGGGCTCGTAGCTAGCTTCCCCAGTTTAAAGCTCCTATGACTAAGTGAAAGTTATAAAGCCCGCATATCTGATTGCTTCATTTCCGCTAACACAACTGCCTTCTGGCACCGAGACATCGGCTAAGGGTTGTCTTGTTATTGCAGAAACACCCTGTGTAGTATCTACAAAGGGGTAGAAGCTGACGATTGGCCACCTTTCACCTGATAAACGGTCGCGGAGTCAAATAAACGTATCATCGACATATGTATTTAATATACAAGGGCCGCCTTCCGTAGTCATCGTTATAAAGCCATAAATATGCATCAATTTGACATAAGATTTTGGCCAAGCTGGGTTGCCTGGCTCCTGTGCTTACCACTACGTCCCATATTGTTCAGCTAGGCAGTAAAGGGAGCACCTATGTGATTGTTACTACTGGATCGTCTGAGTTAGTACCTCAGACTGGGTGAAGCTGAAAGCTAGCGATCTTAAAGGATATAATTGGTCGGCAATGGCGGAAGTGAAAATTTAGGTTCGCTATAGACCACATAGTTTGGGAACTTTCCCCAAACTAAATCCTCAATATTTTCCACCCGCATTGATCGGAGGTGAGGTTTCATGATCATGATCAGCATGACAACCCAAAGAAAGGAACCGATAGCGGGACTATTTTCCTTGGAAGATGGTTCTTACATTAAAAAGTAATATAACATATCTCTCCGCGTAAACCATATGACCGGATTGCCTTGTTTGTCGTAAATCTTTGCTGTTATAAAGGATTTATAAAGAAGGACAAACACTCCCCGACTGCTGGCCGAGGAGGTTGAAGCTGATGGTCGGTCAACAAAGTTTTGTACAATGCGGATCCGAGCATTAATGATGTAAAACACTTGGATACATAGGATCATAAATTGTGAGTAAAGTCGATTTATTGCAGATTATCTTTTAAAGGCCAAGGGGCACAATCTCGCTGAGACAACCGAGCAACTTACATAAAGCTCTCCTAAATCCCAAGTGGCATCGATTTCCTATCTATTAAGCCCCTTGGGGCCAACCTTGGCGAGCCCAGCTTTTGCTGGCTCTAGCTCCTTTAAGAGATCTTTATTCTCTTTTCGAGAAGTTTGTGTTAAACACAACAAAACTTTCTGTCAAACGGATATTGATCCTTAATTCAGCCACACGTGCCCACATTAAGGCTCGGGGGCTACTAGGCTTTGCGCTCATTATTTATAAATATTAAAGGGGCACATTGATCCCCAGATCTGGTGTTGCCACCCGACCAGTGTCTCGGGGGCTACTGCATTGCTTATTCAATGCAGAGAATTCAAAGTGCTCAGTGTTCGGCATGACCGAACTATGGGCAAGCGCGTCTTCGGACAACACTAAGTACTATCTGGGACTTATCCGGCATCAAGCTAATATATCACGGCGACTTCTCACAACCCTCTCTCAGGGGCCTGTCCACCGATCATTATTTCCAATATATTACACTGCGTTTCTATTCCTACGTATGCTGCCGAGATAGGAGTTGAACCTCAGGCCGATTTTACAAATCTACTTGAGTCTCAGGGGATACTAGCATCAACAGTTTTATGTTTTCCTTCAGGTGCATCTCGGGTTTTAGACCGACACACAGCTTGAGGGCTACTCGATATACATATACTGGCTATATATCTCGGCAGAGAGTAAATTGCACCAATAAAAAATATTCACAAAAATCAGCCCGCGGTCGGGGTTGTGCACCTCCTCAGAAGCAGTTCGGCATAAAGCTCGGGCGACAGTGGCTGGATCCATAGAGGGCATTTCCAGCATCAAGCTCGGCTAAATTCGTTCAATCTTTTAAAAGACCGAGGTAGTTTACGACACCTCAGACGCTGACCATCTTTGGAGCTCGGAAGTGGTCCGGCATAAAGCTCGGATTCGAATGGCTCGTTCCATAGAGAACTTTTCAGCATTAAACTCGGTTAACCTCCTTCAAACTTTTTCAAGCCAAGGTGATCTATGACACCTGGATATAGTCCGGCGTTGGAGCTCGGATATAGTTCGGCATTGGAGCTCGGATATAGTCAGGAGTCGGTGCTCAACTGCAAAAGATATCTTAAATGCAGTCCGATGTTGGAGCTCGGATGCAAGAGGACACCGCCGCACGGGAACAACTTCAAACCCGAGGTGTGGCGTAAATAATAATAATAAGGCCGAGAACTTAAAGGGGCTCCTCGCATGCCCGACGTGTAAACTCTTCGGATTCAATTCGGCGATCCTTAAGATCGAAGATGAGAAGATTTGTTGGACCAGTTTTCAAGACCGACGACCGAAGATGAAGAACAGTTTGGAAGGATCGAGGAGCGTCCCCAACTTGAAGATCGGTTCAGGGGGCTACTGACGGTGTCCTGGACTAGGGGATACTCACCACATCGTCTCCCAACCAGGTGGATCCGGCCGAGGACCCCCATGGCGGTTCACTCATGGGCCACTTCGGGCAGCCCATGCCGCATACAAGGAGTATTCCAAAGACTTGGTGATCAAGACAAAGACTCCTCTCCACCAACGTATTCGGCTAGGACTCTTGTTATCCTAGGCCTCTAGTGCATTATATAAGCCAAGGCCAGGCTAGTCGATAGATCATTATGACATTAATCATCATACCCCTAGGGTTTAGACCACAACATATGATCTCGAGGTAGATCAACTCTTGTAATCTCTATATTCATCAAGATCAATCAAGCAGGAAGTAGGGTATTACCTCCATCAAGAGGACCCGAACCTGGGTAAACATCGTGTCCCTTGTCTCCTGTTACCCATTCATCCATGACACACAGCTTGGGCCCCCCTACCCGAGATCTGCCGGTTTTGACACCGACAATAGGTGCGCCATGGGGGAGCGGGATCGAGGACCTGCGGCGCTGGGAGGTCAACTTAAGGAGAAGGTGCGATGCGATGAGTGTACAACCTCTTTGGAGGCGCTGAGTAGGCCTCGGCTTCGTCCGAGGAGTCAATGAGGATGCTGCGGTTTCGGTGGAGCAGGTTAAGGCAGCGTTGTGGAGATGGAGCAGCCGCGATACGAGGCGATCGTTGGAGCAACTCCTTGGAGGTGAAGGACGAGGCGGCTGAACCGGAGGGACGACGAGATCGACGATGGATCCTCATCTAGGGCGGTGGATGAGGGACGTCGAGCTGTTGCGGTGGACGATGTCATCGGGGAAGAGGCTCCGGCTGGGCCGCGGTGGGGTGGCGGACGGCGGAAGGTGGGGTTTCGCAGCTGGAGCAAAGAGGTTATGGCGGCCTGGGTTTTCAAATGGCGAAAAGGAGGTGATGGGATGGGGACCATGACTTAGGGATGCGCTTGTCCAAAATGTAGGGTGTGTTACGAAAGTACACCCACCGATTTGAACTATTGGTCATTTCGGCTCAGGGTTAGAAGGGGGATTTCGCATGTCGGGATTTGGTAGCTGGAGGGAGTTTTCGCGCGCATTGTAATTTCAGGATAGCAAGGCGCGGGTTCTGAAGGCGCGAGTTTTCCGAGCACAAAGAGACAAAGCGATATCTGAATTTTCGGGATAACAAGGCACGGGTTGAAATTTCGGGACAAGCCTAATGTGAATAATGTACGTTCCAAATAATTTCGCACTATCCTAAAAAAGTCAATTCACACTTCTCTCGATGAAAAAACAAAAACAAAAACTATTCGCACCACACAAAGGGATAGTCTTGTCCCGTTTTACTGTATAAATGCTATTCAAGACTATGAATCCATGCTATGTCTAATGATTTTTTTTGCTACCTAACCTACTCATACGAACATTTTAGTGCATTCCAAATGTATATACTACCGCTGCAATTCAAACTATATTTGAATTTGTTTCTCTATTTGAATAAGAAACTAAAATCATGATTGTTGCCAAGTTAAACCATCATTTATATATTATCTCAACAACACACCACATGATTACTATAGAGTTAGATATGGACCATGCGTACTATATATATGAACTCGAATTCAAAATTTTGAATACACTTGATGTTGATTCCAAATAATTGTACATTTGAAGTAGTAGAACATGCTTTCCCTCTTCTCTTCTCACCGCCCATGCCCTCCTCTGTCTAATACAGTTCCATGCACGTGCACACTCCCGCCCCTCTTTTCATCAATCTCATACTCGCACACTGTAAGAGCCCCAAAAGTGGGTTACCAATTTTTGTGATGTTATTCCTTGCTGGCACTCATTTTCAAAATTTTCTCCTGAGTTTGCTGGATGACTCTGAGAAATTTTGTCATTTTCAACCTTTCAAAACCTTGATCATGTCTTTTTCAGTGGGCAAGACCTCATTTGCATCAGCTCAAATCCTCTCAAACCCTAAATCCCAAATTTTTGGAATTTGAATGTGGCCCTTGTGATTACAAAGGAGCCATCATTTTCCTTTGATCTGTTGATCCTCCCAATTGTTCCGATAGATCATCCTATCTTTCTGAACCTTGGATATGCAAAAATATTGCTAAGTCTCATGCAATATTTTTGAATTATGATTTATTCCCTTTCTTGCCTTTCGGAGGAATAAAATCCAAAGGCATAGCTAGCCATCTCCTAAATTCATGAGAATTGGTGGAGTTGATGCCTATGCTTAATCCAAGCTCTGTAAAGTATATTGGCCATAATTAAATAAGTAAAAAATTCCTTTTCCTATTTAATGCCAATATTACATTTCTGCCATTTTCCAAAGGAACAACTGTTTTTATAGCAGAGAAAATTCCCACATAAATTTTGGAGCGTGTCCTTGCTATACAATCACTAGTTCCATCCTAATATGATGATTCTACAGTTCAAAATTTGGCACATGACCCAATGCAAGTTTCTGCCTTCTCTGAAATTTTGCAAAGGAAGTGCTTTATTCCTAAGTACAATTGAGCTGAAATTTTTCAGGGTGTTTAACATTGTTAAATAACCCATGGATACCAAAGATGAGCTCAATCCATTCATCCTAGCTCCCTATGAATTTTTTCAAAGTTTCTGACCAGAACACAAGTTTGTGAAGGAAGTACCTTCATAGTGTTTCCAAATGGGATGAAACTTTTCCATCCTCTCAAGTATCTCAAATCATTAGCCTCCACCCAAATTCAGCTCATTTCATTAAACTATGTGAGCACAGGAGCAATTCTTGGTTTCTGTCCAATTTTTCAGTTTGTGAAGCAAGTGCATTTTATCTTGCTCCATCATGGCTGAAATTTTTCCCAGGCCTTCTCATATCCATATAACCAATATCCACAAGATTGTGGCTCATTTCATATAGCCATTTGACCTGAGGATTTTTCTGAAGTTTTTGGACAGAAATGATAGCTGTGAAGGAAGTACCATTTTGATATGAACTTTTTGCAGAATCATGGTATGTTCAAATCATAAGGATTTGCGAAGTTATAGCCCAATCCAACACTCCTAGTGAGTGCTTGTTCATCATTCAGTTTCTGGGTCAGATTTGGTGGTTGTACAGAAACTATGGTAAATAGTTGTTCATTTTACCTGAAAACTCCCAGGACGGTAGTCCTTTCTACCCTAAGCCTCCCAGACAAACATTTTACCAATTAACCTCACTGGTTTTATCTCTAGAATGTTGCCAAGTTTGCAACAGCAAACTTGTGCAGCTTGGTTTACTCAGATAAGTTTGGCTCTGCCCGTCTCTTTACCATGGTAATACTCCACGCTAGAAGGACTACGCGGTAGATATGGACTTACATCAGTAAAAAAACCAGAGCGCGCCATGCCAGTGGTGACTACAAGGGCAGCCAGCCAAAATGGTGGTCTAGCCACTGTTGTCGTCGGCATCGCAGCTCCGGCCGTCTCTGACCTCGCCATTAATGTCCCACAGCTCCCCCTCGACGTAGTCTTCCCTCTGGACCTCTGGACCCCTTCGTTTTCTTCTCCAGCGAGCCATGCCCATGACCGGAATAGTGCGCTCCTGTGCATCGTCGTCTTCCTCCCCGATGTCTTCTTCCTCCGTTCGTCCGCACGCTTTGCTCGTCTCCGTGACTCTCTGGCACTCGTCTTGATCCTCCTCGTCGCCTTCCCGCTGCTCCCCGTGAGCTTTGGCCGCGCCTGCCGACGCTGCGCCCTCGCCGGTGCACGGACACGTCGCATGCCGCGTGCCACCTCCCCCCCTCCCCCTCGAGCTCTCACGCGGCTATTTAAGCAAGCCCCCGAGCTCTCTCGCAGTCCACCATCCCTCCCCGAGCCTCTCCCCGAGCTCAAAGCCCTCCTCGACCACCAGCGCCGCCATAGCCGCCGCCGATCCCCTCGGCCATTCCTGCCCGTGGCCCTTCCCACGCACCCCGTGCGCATCCTGGATGGATGCGCCACACTCCGGCGACCCTTCCCGACTCCTCGCTCGTCCGTATCCCCCAACGGAGCCCCGTGTCCACCGGAGGCCGAAGCCCCTCTCCGCCGCGGGCCGGGTCGCTCCCTCTCCAGTGCTCGTCGCCAGCAACAGAGCCCACCACAATATGCGCCTCGTCCTCCTGAGCGTCTGGGAAGGTCGTGCGTCCCGTGTGGTGGCCGGACGCGCCGGCAACCACCGTCGAGGTGACCCCCTCCCTCGGCCTCGCTCGATCCCGAGCGGGAGGTTGAAGACGAAGGCCAAGCGGGCCCTGCGCCTTTCCCAGTCCCACCTGGCAGCGTCACGGTGTTAACCTCGCCCCGGTCCCGCCACTGCCAGCGTGGATAAGTGGACGCGTACTCCGTAGTGTACGTTTTCCGTTCGAGGAAGTGGATCCATTGGTGCCTCTAGGTAAAAATTCGTTTTCCCTGTTCTGAAAGCGTTATCCCGTTGCACTTCGGCACAAAATGCGTTTCCCTGTGCAGAAATCGTATTCGTCCCAAAGGCGCTTTCTGTTTTTCCTCCAGGGGCCTGTTTGCCGAAACTTTTTCACCGATAGGTCCCTGAGCTTCAACCCTCCGTATCTTTTTACCCGTAGCTCCGAATCAGGTGATTCCAGCACTCACTTTCTCTGTTCGTCGAGCTCTTTACGATGGGACTATTTTCTCTCTGTTTGCACATTCTGAAAATGCCCATTTTGCCGTTGCCCGTAAACAGCCCCTCCGACAGAGAACTGTTTCCGACAAATCTTTCCGTGATCGTTTTCCCATTTCTTCCCGGAGTATTTGTCGACCCCCAGGCAAGCTAACCTCTTATCATGAGCCCCCAAACTTGCATGTTGACCTTGCTTGCACCTTGTGTGTGTGTGTAGTTGTAGTGTTTCATATTGTTTTCATCGGCAGTTATTCCTTTATGCCTATCTTGCATGCTTGTGTTTTCAGGATATCTTTGCCATGCTAATTAGAATGATGTTATCAACAATGCCATGTCACTACTTTACTTTATTTGCATATCATCGTTATAAAATGTTATGAGGATTGTAATGCACCAATGATATGCTATTACTTGGTATTGTCATGTTCTTTATGCTATAGTTATGCACTTGAGAAGTTCAATATTTTGTTCATGCATTTTTATACTTCATGCTCATGGTTGCATTCATGTTCATGATGATGGAGAAGGAATTAAAATGACTTAATAATAACAAACTTCCTCCATCATCGATGGGATCGAGTCATAGTGCCGCCAAATCGAACTTTTTCAGTGCAACCACATTTGCCTTATGGGGAGGCCTTAATGCGAGCTGTTGTCGTGCCTCTCGCTGGTGCCTCCCACTAGGGAAGGTTATGGGCATGCTCACCCTGATCAGGTAGGCAGACATAACCTTGTCTGCCCGTTGTTAGAAGTTTTGGTACTGGTCCCCGAGTGGGAGTGTTTTGACCACGACGGTGGTCGGGGTGTCTTTGGTAGACACGGGGCCACACAGGACTAGCCCAGTTGGGAGTGGGTCGGAGTGGCCGGGAGAGCGTCATGGCAGTAGGTCGGTTTCATCGGAATGTCGTTGGTCCACCCGAATGGGATGACGAGGCCATGGGTTTCGTGGTGTGGATACAGTGTGCTACCTCTGCAGAGTGTATAAAGTCTATCGATAGCAACAGTTCGTAGTAGGTCCCACTATCAGGTCTTGGTCGTAATGGAGGATAAACCTAAAATAATTAAGCTGATAAATAAAGATGTGATAACGAGAATTTGGTGACTTGAACTATGAGATAGTCGTGAGAAGTCACGACGAAGTTTTGACATAATCACGAGACGAGGTCTCGGTGAGTGTTGGAGACCAAGTGTTGGTCATGGTTGTGATCGCCGGAAAGATCACCGTTCGGTTGCGAGGCAACCCGTTGGTAAGAGAGTCCGTGGGACTCGGTGCACAAGTTCGGTTGCATTGCATAAGTAATATGTTGCATTTAAAAAAACCAAGGTAGAATGGAAGATGATTGCATAAAGTTAGCATGTTATGTCTGCATTGGATATTATTGGTAGTTTATTTTCAGCATAATTTCATGATGCCGTGCCATGCTTTGATTGACATGTTAAATTATGCCATGATTGAGATGATATGCTATGTTTTGCCTTTGCCATGTTAGAAGCATGATCTGATATGCCATGTTATTGCCATGTTAGTAGATGCTACGATATTGTTCATGCTTAGTTGATTTTTATCATGCCATGTTTAGTAATTGATATGAGATAGGATGTTGCATGCGCTCGGTTCTCGCTTTGTCTTCTGCTTGTTTGGATGCTATGTATTTGGTTGTCTTGCAAGTACATTCAATGTACTGACCTGGCGTGTCATGCCAGTTTTGTAGGTCGTACCCGTATTGTTCGCTTGATCCATCGTGCTAGGTCGTAACCTTGCCAGTCCTGTGAGTTGTGGAGCCCAGCCAGAGTTGTTATGCTGCCAAACCAAGACTTCCGCCGCCATTCATTCAGACTTCCGCTGTCATTTAATAGCCTTAGGGTTATGCCAGATAATTGTATTCATCAATGATGTAATATCATATACATGTATTTGATGAATATTCTTGTACCTAGAATGATGTATTATGGACCTGTCGTGCGTCAGGTGTTATCCTGGGCGGACGTGCGAAGGCCCCCTGCTCCATGCGGAACGGGGTGCCACAGGGCATGGTATCAGAGCAGCTAGGCTGGCATAGGTTATCCTAGCATTAGATCATCGCTACCATTAACCGGTAATGACCCTAAGGGATTTGACCCATCCCTGCATCCGGCATGGCCACTGTTAATCAACAGGTGGCGCAGTCGGGACCGACACATCCTCACCCTGTTGTCCCCGCCTAGTTATCCGTGGCGTGAATAGCAACCGTATCCTTTCGGGTCGGCCACACCGCTTGCCCTTCTCCATTAGGGGAAAGGGGCCACACCATGCAGGCATGTCCCGCGTAGCTGCCTATAAAAGCCTCCTTTCCGCTCGCCATATCGCTCACCCCTCAGTCAGCCATGTCCCTGCAGAGAAGCCTAGTTAGTAGCACTCCAGCCATGACTGGCACCTTCAAAGCTCCCAAGTTTCACAGCCGCACCGGTGCCGTCAACCACCCCGGCTTTCCACCCCTTCTTGTTGAAATGCTCACCAAAGCCTTTGGCTGTAAGGCTAGCCCCGATTACCTGGTGTTCCAATTGTCACCCGTCCCTCACCTTCATCGCTTTGATGCCAGAGTGTGCATCAGCTTAGCAGCGGATGGCCAGCCGTTGGTTTTTCAGGGGAGAGCTATGCCTACCTCTGATTTAGCCATTCAGGCCGCTCCTGTGGAGGCTATGCTTCACCTCCGAACCAGATATCCGCATATGGCAGCAAGGCGGGATTTCTGCTTCTACCCCATTGTGATAGAAGTAGGAATGCAGCCTTCTCCCGCTAGCCAAGGAGATGACCCCGCAATCGTTCACATGGTGCAGTATGTCACCGCCCAGGGGATGTTGATTGCCCAGATACTTGCCGAGTTTCGAACTCTGGACAACGATGCGGTGCGAGTCGTCAAGGAAGCTTACCGTGAGGCTCGTAAATTTGCATCTCAAGTCATTTGTCCAATGCCATCTGAACCAGTGCTGTCCTCTCAACCCGTGTTGTGGCCTAGACCCAACATCGTCACTCTCGACAAGGCTCTTTTACAGATCCACTAGCAGCATTTGCTTGGATCAATTTCAGCCACACCCCCAGCAGCCAAACCCCAACCCATAGTAGTGTCGGACGATGAAGATGGAGATTGGCTCAGTCTTCGTCCTCCCGGAGAGCCCCAGCAAGGCAAATCCTCTGCATGACCCCAGTCACGCAGTGAGATGGTCAGTCTGTCGGTTCATCCTTGATATGAGGGTAGAACTATGTATCCCAAGATGAGTTGTTTCGTTTAGCGCGTAGCACGTTCGTACTTTGTTGTCTGCTGGTACTTTTGTAACCCGTATGATGTGTTCTTTGTGCTTTTGTTTTTGTGTTGTTGCTTGTCTCTCTGCGAAGCAGAAATGTTTGACAGGGTTGACACTGTGTTGCTAAGAAGATTTTAATTAGTGGATCACATACACTAAAATAACATGGACTCGTCGCGAGTCTAAAATAAAATGCGCGCTGGTGTAGGTATATGTATACCAGGAGTACATATACCCACTAGCATTAAAACACCGTAGAGTGATTTTGCCTGGTGTGTTTTCCGTTGCATGTTTATCGTTTCTGTCCGTTTGCTAGTTTAGATTTTACTGCATACTGCACGCATACCCGGTTCACCCACGAGTACATTCGGGCAGTACTCGGGGAAATGCAAAGTCACATACCCCTATTTATCTTTGCATACACATGTGCCGGATTTTCAAATCAAGAACCTCGTCGAGGCATTTCTGCCCGGAAATTCCTCTTCTCTAATTCTTTCTCCCGGTTTCATTTCCGGAGGAACATTGCCAACTTCATTTCCTCGATCCAGTACATCTACTCCGATACAGTTTCACCCTCGATTCTACCTCGACACCTACATTTCTTGGAGCTATCCACGAAAATTTTCCTCGTACTCCGTGTGATTCTTGAGCTGGCGCAGCCACCTCACCTGCATCTGGACCCCTACCACCACCATCACTGCCTTGCGTGGCGCAGGTAGATCGCCACCACCGCTCCACCGCAGCACACGATTACTCCGCCGGCGCAAAGCGACGGAGAATCAAGCGTGGCGAGGGACCACCCAGTGCGCCATCTTCTCCCGCGTCTCGGGCCACCACACCCAACCGCGCATTGTTCTGAGCTCGCTCATTCCTGATGAGGATCAGCAGGAGGAATGACGAGCCGATCAGTGTGCCCAGCAGCGCTGGAAGGAACAACCGCAACGCCACCAAGAACACCTCCTCGCCGAAGGAGCTCGGCTCGATCAAGCCCAAACCGAAGAGGTAGTAGAGCGGCATTGTGTTGTGCGTTGGAGGAGAGCCGCGCTGCCGTTTTTATAGCCCAACCCCGGTGTACGGTGAGCGAGGTCCAGGAGAACCGCTCGTCGCTCGATCACCGGCGTCCAGGAGGCGAATCCGCGAGCAGTGCCGACAAGGTGCTGGCCCGCGACGCGAGTGCTCGCTGCACCGGCGACGTGCACGCCGCGCACTATGGCTCTAGGGTCCTCATCGCCCTAGGAGCTAGATGCGTGCTGCACCAAGCCGCACGTGGAGTAGCAGCGGAGGAGAAGCAACAAGCCAGAGGTAGAAGAAGGAGGCTGCCAATGGGCCCTGGACCCATGTGTAAGCACGTGAAACCACTATTCATTGGGTGCATCCAGTATTTTTTCGGGAGTCTGATCTCGAATGCCCCTAGCCGTGGATATATCCAGGTTTGCCATACCCCTTCCCGGATGTACCAATTATCAGTGCCCCAACTCGTTTGAGTTTAACCAAAGGGTAAAAAATTAACCCTGAGGTTTTTTCCCGAAGTGGTTATAGTTCCAGTTGTGATGTAACCCTAGGAATCTCGAGGACGAGATTCTTTTTAAGGGGGAAGAGTTGTAACAGTCCCAAAATTGGGTTACCAATTTTTGTGCTGTTATTCCTTCATGGCACTCATTTTCAGAATTTTCTTCTGAGTTTGCTGGATGACTCTGAGAAATTTTGTCATTTTCAACCTTTCAAAACCTTGCTCATGTCTTTTTCAGTGGGCAAGACCTCATTTGCATCAGCTCAAATCCTCTCAAACCCTAAATCCCAAATTTTTGGAATTTGAATGTGGCCCTTGTGATTACAAAGGAGCCATCATTTTCCTTTGATCTGTTGATCCTCCCAATTGTTCCCATAGATCATCCTATCTTTCTGAACCTTGGATATGCAGAAATATTGCTAAGTCTCATGCAATATTTTTGAATTATGATTTATTCCTTTTCTTGCCTTTCGGAGGAATAAAATCAAAAGGCATAGCTAGCCATCTCCTAAATTCATCAGAATTGGGGGAGTTGATGCCTATGCCTAATCCAAGCTCTGTGAAGTATATTGGCCATAATTAAATAAGGAAAAACTGCCTTTCCTATTTAATGCCAATATTGCATTTCTGCCATTTTCCAAAGGAACTACTACTTTTATAGCAGAGAAAATTCCCACATAAATTGTGGAGCTTGTCCTTGCTATATACTCCCTCCGTCCCATAATGTAAGACGTTTTTTGACACTACACCAGTGTGAAAAAACGTCTTACATTACGGGACGGAGGGAGCAATCACTAGTTCCATCCTAATATGATGATTCTATAGTTCAAAATTTGGCACATGATCCAATGCAAGTTTCTCCCTTCTCTGAAATTTTGCAAAGGAAGTGCTTTATTCCTCAGTCCAATTGAGCTGCAATTTGTCAGGGTGTTTAACATTCTTAAATAACCCATGGATACAAAAGATGAGCTCAATCCATTCATCCTAGCTCCCTGTGCAAATGTTCAAAGTTTCTGACCAGAACACAAGTTTGTGAAGGAAGTACCTTCATAGTGTTTTCAAATGGTATGAAACTTTTCCATCCTCTCAAGTATCTCAAATCATTAGCCTCCACCCAAATTCAGCTCATTTCCTTAAACTATGTGAGCACAGGAGCAATTCTTGGTTTCTGTCCAATTTTTCAGTTTGTGAAGCAAGTGCATTTTATCTTGCGCCATTATGGCTGAAAAGTTTCCCAGGCCTTCCCATATCCATATAACCTATCTCCACAAGATTGTGGCTCATTTCATCTAGCCATTTGCCCTGAGGATTTTTCTGAAGGTTTTGGACAGAAATGATAGCTGTGAAGGAAGCACCATTTTGGTAAGTCCATTTGATATGAACTTTTTACAACATCATGGTATGTTAAAATCATCAGGATTTGCCAAGTTATATCCCAATCCAACACTCCTAGTGAGTGCTTGTTCATCATTCAGTTTCTGGGTCAGATTTGGTGGTTGTATAGAAACTATGGTAAATAGTTGTCCATTTTACCTCAAAACTCCCAGGACCGTAGTCCTTTCTACCCTAAGCCTCCCAGACAACCATTTTACCAATTAACCTCTCTGGTTTTATCTCTAGAATGTTGCCAAGTTTGCAATAGCAAACTTGTGCAGCTTGGTTTACTCAGATCAGTTTGGCTCTGCCCGTCTCTTTACCATGGTAATACTCCACGCTGGAAGGACTACACGGTAGACATGGACTTACATCAGTAAAAACCCCACAGCGCCATGCCAGTGGTGACTACGAGGGCAGCCAGCCAAAACGGTGGTCTAGCCACTGCTGACGTCAGCATAGCTGCTCCGGCCGTCTTTGACCTCGCCATTAATGTCCCACAACTCCCCCTCCACGTCGTCTTCCCTCTGGACCTCTGGCCCCCTTCGTTTTCTTCTCCGGCGAGCCGTGCAAACGACCGGAATAGTGCGCTCCTATGCATCGTCGTCTTCCTCCCTGATGTCTTCTTCCTCCGTTCGTCCGCACATTTTGCTTGTCTCCATGACTCTCTAGCACTCGTCTTGATCCTCCTCGTCGCCTTCCCGCTGCTCCCCGTGAGCTTTGGCCGCGCCTGCCGATGCTGCGCCCTTGCCAGCGCACGGACACGTCGCATGCCGCGTGCCACCTCCTCCCCTCCCCCTCGAGCTCTCTCGCAGTCCACCATCCCTCCCCGAGCTCAGAGCCCTCCTCGACCACCACCGCCACCATAGCCGCCGCCGATCCCCTCGGCCATTCCTGCCCGTGGCCCTTCCCCCGCACTCCGTGTGCATCCTGGATCGATGCGCCACACTCCGGCGACCCTTCCCGACTCCTCGCCTGTCCGTATCCCCCACCGGAGTCCCGTGTCCACCGGAGGCCAAAGCCCCTGTCCGCTACGGGCTGGGTGGCTCCCTCTCCAGTGCTCGTTGCTGGCAACGGAGCCCATCACGAGATGCGCCTCGTCCTCCTGAGCATCTGGGTAGGTCGTGCGCCCCGTGTGGTGGCCGGACGCACTGGCGACCACCGTCGAGGCGACCCCCTCCCTCGGCCTCGCTCGATCCCGAGCGGGAGGTTGAAGACGAAGGCCAAGCGAGCCCCGCACCTTTCCCGGTCCCACCTGACAGCGTCTCGGCGTTGACCTCACCCCGGTCCCGCCACTGCCAGCGTGGATAAGTGGAAGCGTACTCCGTAGAGTACGTTTTCCATTCAAGGAAGCGCATCCGTTGGTGCCTCTAGGTAAAAATACGTTTTCCCAGTTCTGAAAGCGTAATCCCGTTGCACTTTGGCTCAAAATGTGTTTCCCTGTGCAGAAAAAGTATTCGGCCCAAAGGCGCGTTCAGTTTTTCCTCCAGGGGCCTGTTTGCTGAAACTTTTTCTCCGATAGGTCCCTGAGCTTCAACCCTCCGTATCTTTTTACCCGTAGCTCCGAATCAGGTGATTCCAGCGCTCACTTTCTCCGTTCGTAGAGCTCTTTATGATGGGACTATTTTCTCTATGTTTGCACATTCTGAAAATGCCCATTTATCCCTTGCCCGTAAACAGCCCCCTCCGAGAGAGAACTGTTGGCAAATCTTTCCGCGATCGTTTTCCCACTTGTTCCCGGAGTATTTGTCGACCCCCAGGCAAGCCAACCTATTATCTTGAGCCCCCGAACTTGCATGTTGACCTTGCTTGCACCTTGTGTGTGTGTGTAGTTGCAGTGTTTCATATCGTTTTCATCGGCAGTTATTCCTTTATGCCTATCTTGCATGCTTGTGTTATCAGGATATCTTTGCCATGCTAATTAGAATGCTGTTATTAACAATGCCATGTCACTACTTTACTTTATTTGCATATCATTGTTATAAAATGTTATGAGGATTGTAATGCACCAACGATATGCTATTACTTGGTATTGTCATATTCTTTATGCTATAGTTATGCACTTGAGAAGTTCAATATTTTGTTCATGCATTTGTATACTTCATGCTCATGGTTGCATTCATGTTCATGATGATGGAGAAGGAATTAAAATGACTTAATAATAACAAACTTCCTCCGTCATCGATGGGATCGAGTCATAGTGCCGCCAAATCGAACTTTTTCAGTGCAACCACATTTGCCTTATGGGGAGGCCTTAATGCGAGCTGTTGTCGTGCCTCTCGCTGGTGCCTCCCACTAGGGAAGGTTATGGGTGTGCTCACCCTGATCAGGTAGGTAGACATAACCTTGTGTGCCCGCTGTTAGAAGTTTTGGTACCGGTCCCCGAGTGGGAGTGTTTTGACCACGACGGTGGTCGGGTGTCTTTAGTGAACACGGGCCACCGAGACTAGCCAGTTGGGAGTGGGTGGAGTGGCGGAGAGGCGTCATGGCGATGGGTCGGTTTCGTGAATGCCATTGGTCCACCCGAATGGGATGACGAGGCCATGGGTTCCATGGTGTGGGTACAGTGTGCTACCTCTGCAGAGTGTATAAAGTCTATCGATAGCAACAGTTCGTAGTAGGTCCCACTATCAGGTCTTGGTCGTAATGGAGGATAAACCTAAAATAAGTAAGCTCATACATAAAGATGTGATAACGAGAATTTGGTGACTTGAACTATGAGATAGTCGTAAGAAGTCACGACGATGTTTTGACATAATCACGAGACGAGGTCTCGGTGAGTGTTGGAGACCAAGTGTTGGTCATGGTTGTGATCGCCGGAAAGATCACCGTTTGCGAGGCAACCCGTTGGCAAGAGAGTCCGAGGGACTCGGTGCACAAGTTCGGTTGCATTGCATAAGTAATATGTTGCATTTAAAAAAACCAAGGCAGAACGGAAGATGATTGCATAAATTTAGCATGCTATGTCTGCATTGGATATTATTGGTAGTTTATTTTCAGCATAATTTCATGATGCCGTGCCATGCTTTGATTGACATGTTAAATTATGCCATGATTGAGATGATATGCTATGTTTTGCCTTTGCCATGTTAGAAGCATGATCTGATATGCCATGTTATTGCCATGTTAGTAGATGCTACGATATTGTTCATGCTTAGTTGATTTTTATCATGCCATGTTTAGTAATTGATATGAGATAGGATGTTGCATGCGCGCGGTTCTTGCTTTGTCTTCTGCTTGTTTGGATGCTATGTATTTGGTTGTCTTGCAAGTACATTCAATGTACTGACCTGGCGTGTCATGACAGTTTTGTAGGTCGTACCCGTATTGTTCGCTTGATCCATCGTGCTAGGCCGTAACCTTGCTAGTCCTGTGAGTTGTGGAGCCCAGCCAGAGTTGTTATGCTGCCAAACCAAGACTTCCGCCGCCATTCATTCAGACTTCCGCTGTCATTTAATAGCCTTAGGGTTATGCCAAATAATTGTATTCATCAATGATGTAATCTCATATACATGTATTTGATGAATACTCTTGTACCTGGAATGCTGTATTATGGACCTATCGTGCGTCAGGTGTTATCCTGGGCTGACGTGCGAAGGCCCCCTGCTCCATGCGGATCGGGGTGCCACAACACACTCCTCCCCCCTTGATATAGTCGGCCTCTCGCACCACCTCCTAGCCGCATCCCTCTCACTGCATCCGTCTCTCTGAACCTTATTTTCTTCTAACACATGCATGCATGTATACCTACCGATCTCCCTACATATAGCTGGGTCGACTATAACTCTTTTTCCCCACGCACCAATCGACGTACCTGATAACTAGTTTTATCTCTCCCTTTCTTCGAGACACGACGGTTGATCTTCCTATATAGTTACGTCTGCTTACCACAACCATATTGTCCACCCTCATCATCCTTGCATGCCTCCCGACCCGTGTGTCACACGTGCACAGACAGGCATGCATCCTCTCTCTTATTGATATTGCAGTCGTACCCTCCGTTGGTCTAGCAGGCCTCTCGCGCCATTTGTGAGAAGCAATTCCACAACCAACCGTCTGACACTCTAGCTTTGTCTCTCTTCGAACCTTATCCCTCTGCTACACATATGCATGGATGCCGATTGATCTCCCTCAATACATAGCTAGGTCTCTCTCCTTCTCCACTCATATACCAGTCGATCTACCTCTCTATAGTTAGGTCTCTGCCCCCCCACACACACCGATAGTCGAACGCCGTAGGTAGGTATCCATGCCACAAAGGCAAAATGCACCTCTCCCCTCTCACATTCCAGTAGGCCAGCCACCCTATATCTTTGACGTGGGCAAACACAAATTCGATGGCACTCTTTATTGTTCGCACACCCACACACTTAACCCCTCTCTTTGATTCTATCAATATCTCACGCTAATGATCCCTCCGCTCTCTTCTCGTGGATCGCTCCCTCTATATATGATATATCCAGGCCTCTGGTTCACACACATTGCATATGTTACATTTTTGTTTGAGATATCATCGACACATTCCTCTGTTTCGCACAAACCATCTTTTTTTGAGTAAAAAAACCATCTCTCTCACACACACCCACGTACATGGGGTACCTGCACGTAGAGAAGAGGTGCACACACGACGCACGTACTGACGTCTCGTTCCCGGCCACATCCGTGCGGGTACACGATGGAGCTCATCTCTGTACGAAAAGCCAGACCACGTGATAATTTGACGCGTGTAGCGGTTGTTTACTTGAAGGAGGGTCGTGTACCATGCATACACGGAACAAAGTTTGACTTGACGCATTAGTTTTAAATAAAGTTATATTCCTCAATGGCACGTACAAAATATAAAATGATTTTTCTCGAGAAAAAAGAAATCCGCTCCACTATATACAATGGAGCTTGCCTGCCGGTGTTTGTCTCTCGTCACATTATCTCACACAAGGCGGCGGTGGCCCCTCTCTCTCACCGTTGGTCACTGATTCAGCCGCATCCCATCTGCTGACGGAAAGGGAGGATGTGCATCATTTCTCCGTTCGCCGCGTTGAGGTAGCATGTCCCGATCTGCGGTACCCGTCGTTCTCTCTCACCATGCTCCGGCGCGGTAGGGCCTTCGCCACTTGCTCGCTGCCGAAGTATGGGCAGATCCCGCCCGCCTCCGCCCTCCTAGTTACATCCCAACGACCCCCAGGTACAGCTTGCTCCCCTCCGGCCTTGCTCCACTGCCCATCTTCCCACATCACTGCATGTGGAAAATCTTGCATGTGGATCTTCCCTAGTTCTTTGCCCAAAACGTAGCTCATCCAGCGTACTTTCCATATTGCAATCTCATCCCCACACCGTTTTAGATAAACAATTGTGTTGTTATCTTCCCTTAGGACAAGCAATATGCTTCTTTTTTGTTGTTGTATGTGTCATCAACTGTTATTGGCCAGTAATTGTTTCCTTTCTACCTCTTTTTTGAAAACAGGGCTATCCATTTCACCTTGTTGCTATTGCAACCTTTTGGTGAACTGCACAAATCACTTTTTTCTTAAGAGTATTTTGTGCAGTTCTAATAAAATGTCACACAGGCAACGTCTCTACATTTCAGTGCGATTGCACAAAGGGAGATTGGTTTTGCTCTATCCATCCAACTTCGAGCCTAATCTTGTCCAACTATTTGCTTAATCTTCTCCAAGTAGTTAGTCTTAAGAGAGACCGCAAAGGTGATTGGCTTATATTTGTGTGTTTATTGTTTCATCAACAGTCCTCTATTATTGTACTCACACTTACTCAATGACTTTGGAACAGGGACGCTCAGCTCTATTTTAGTGGAACTGCACAAAATGGTCGGAATGTTGCATGCTCCTGACAGCTACTTTTTTTCCAACATGCCTTGTTGATTTAGACAGAGTTGGAGGGAAGTTGTTGCAAATGAAAGCACAGATCAATTTTAATTTAACACCTTCTCACAACTTTGTCTTCAGTTGTGATGTAAATATTAGCTCTGATCTGCTAACCATTGAGATGCATTGGCAAGGAAGTTAGTTTTTTACTTTTTCTGAAAGAGCATGGATGTTAGTTTCCTTTCTAGTATTTGATTGATGTTGTAACGAGAAAACCTTCCAGCTGGCAAGACACATGAAACATAAGCTGAAAGCTTCAAAGCATTGTACAATTTCATGTCGCTAGAAAATTATTTGTATACGTCAATTTTGTAAACAAATGCTGGAAGCTTGGTATAACATTGCCAGAAGCCATTCCGCATCCGAGTCCATGTGCCATGCACCAAATTAGAGTGCACAACCGCATTGGAGACTCAGCTCGTTCGTTGCGCTGCACTAATAGTGAGTAATGAGCAGTCAAATCATAAGCCCCACCTTTCCCACTGTAAGTTGCTCGGAAGAAGCAACCATCAATACACTCTTCTTTGAATCCGCTCATACTAGTACGTATGAAGGTGCAAAACCAAGTCCTTGTATCGCCTGTCGGTCAACGCACTTCCTCTTGGCATATCACTGACATGTGGGACCGGAGTGTGAGCAAACCGATCTCAATTGACGGCAAAATGACCAACCCGCCGCTCCTTGAGAGAGACGAGGAGCGAAAACACTGACGGGCTAGGTGTCACACGGAGGCCAAGACATATTCGAGCATGGTTCATCCATTTCATCATTACATGTTTGATGTTTTTTATAGTACTATTGGGCTACCGTTTTCCGCACTTCTCCCGAATATATGTGTACTATATTAGAGATTAAAATAAAATAAGTGTACAGACGCTCCACCATGCGGTTCCTAGTACCTATATACTAGTAGTACTATACTGCTCGTACTACTAAACCTTGCACTTGGCTCTTCGCCTCTTCGAGAAGTCAAACAATGATGGTACAACAGTGTATGCCTCTGTCAATCTGACACCGAATGAACTGCTGCACGTCCACCGCTTGGGCAAGGGTAGGTTGCATTAGCCAAAAGCTTCTCCTTGTCATGCGAGCCACTGCGCTTGAGGTAGGAGTGCTAGACAGAGAGGGCGTAAGCAAGCTCCACCTTGTCCTGCAAGCTTCTCCATGTTCTATGAGTTGATGAGGCACACCAAAGTAGTGCTAGTCCATATTGCCTCCTTTCTGGTTAATATGGCTTAATCTTTTTTTCGGGTAAATCAGAGAGCTTTATTCATATATAAGCATTCTTAGGACAATCAGCCAAGAGACTGGTCACTAGGAAGCGAGGAACCCCGCAAAAAAAGGAAGCGAGGTGTTTCATAAAGCCAGCTCTCAGTCACATTCAAAGTGCAGCAAGCACGGTTCGCACAAAGATGCGCCGCAAGGTTTGCTGACCTATTTACATGATGAATAACAAAAAAGAGAAAATATTACTGAGCACTCCTATTTCTAACAGGATAGGAGCCAGAATTAAGCGAGCATTATGGTGAGTGTTCCATGCAATCAACTTCCATTATCACATGCGAGAACCCTCGAAGAGAAGCAAATGTCTTGAAAATTTCTTTATCACGGATTAAAATAAAATAAGAGTGCAGACGGTCCAACATGCGGTTCTGAGTAGTACCTGTATAGTTCTGAGTAGTACCTGTATAGTATGTAGTAGTACTAGTAGCACTACGTAATACTACTCGGAGTACTACTGTAGTAAACTTTGCACTTTGCTCTTTGCCTCTTTGGGAAGTTGAACAATGATGGTACTAGTACAGTCTATGCTTCTGGCAATCAGACACCAAATTAACTATTGCACGTCCACCGCCAGAGCGAGGGAGAGCTTGCATTAGTCAAAAGTTTCAACTTTGTCCTGCGAGCCACCGCGCAAGCTTCTCATCATTCTGCAAGTTGACGGGACACAACAAAGTAATGCTAGTCCAAGTTTGTAGCTTCTTTCTCTTGCAATTTTCTTTTCTCGTATTATGAAATTCAGGTCTTGTTTCTCTTAGCAAAACCTTGTTTTGAGGTCTTAAGTTTGGTAATGGTAGATGGATACATTTGTCAAAACTGCTTTACCATAAACATGTTTAAGATTTTTTTTTTCATATCAAAAAACAAGTTTAGGATAAAATATGTATGATCTAAAAAAACTACTACCGCAAATATGTTTGAAATAGAGTATGATCTTTTGTGTTCCTGTTTCATTTATCTACAAAATATTTCATTTGTAAAGCTTGACAACACATGGTTTGGATCCTAGCACCGCCACTGAATTTCATGCTTCATTGTACTCTGCATGCGGGTTTTCTTCTATACCACTACTCCCCATCTCCTCATGTACAGTAGCTAGGGTTCGTCGGCTAGTCCAATATCACCTATTTTTTACTATTATAGAGGAAAGGCCACTCCAAAAGTTGTCCTGGTTTATCATTTATGCATCGGTAGAGGTATACATGTTTTTTCAACAAAAAGTACATGGTGGTTGTGCGGTCATTGTCCATATGCTCCTATTGTTGTTGCTAATCTAAAACTATCACTGGTAAAATGAAGCAATGCCCATGTAGAGGCGTCGATAAATGCTTCTGTCCTGCTTTAGTTTTTTTGGTATCCTTCTTTAGTTCCCATCAAGATAATCATGATGCTTATATTTTTTAGTGTACGTTTCATTAATTTTAATTGAAATTTATGATGCCGCTGTTAATCTTTTTCCACTGCTAAAACAAAGTAACGACACTACTTAAGTATCATTTTTTATATTTTTGCAAACAGGGATGCGTATCTCCATAGTCGGGCATGTCTTCCTCAATTTTAGTGGAACTACACAAAATTGGATGTCCACTATTGCTCAGCCTCACTGTCCTCTACCAAGTGGTTCTTCCTTTCTCGAACTTGATTACTAAAAAGAAGCAAACCATAGTGAGGATTATGAAACTTCATTGGTGCCTGACCCAAACTTGATGCCAAAATCGATGATGCATCACCACGATGACCTATCGATTCTCATGGTTGCATCGGCTGGTGATGATGATCGATGTTCAATGAAGAACGGGCTGTCTTCCATCATTGCTCTTTGCTTGTTACCACGAAGACGATATCCTTCCTCAGTTCATCTTTGAGCAGTCATTTACGTTGGTGCAATTTATCACACAATTCGATATGAACCAAATGTTTCCTCGAAGAAGCATCAACATTGGCGCTAAGAGCAAAAGTTTTGTATTGATTTTTAAGCCTTCTCACAACTTTGTCTTCAGCTACCCTGTAATTTTATTTGTCTAGCTTTTAACTAAATATGTGGTGAGACTTCGATTAAAAATATGGTGTGGACTAAAAATCTGGATTGAGGCAGTACCCCTCTGGTTTTTATGTACTCTGCATATTAGATTTGACTGAAGTCAAATTTTGTAAAGTTTGACCAAGTTTAGGCCGAACACAAAAAACTATAATTATTGAGAGAGGGCAAACTATACATACAAAATAATTGAAATTAAATTTCTTTATTTGTACACAATCTCACACCTTTTCGATAATTTGGCGCGTGTGTGGTTGTTCACTTAATGGAGGGTAGTGTTTTTTTGAGAAGGAGGATAACCCCAGGCCTCTGCATCAGGACGATGCATGCAGCCATATATTATTAATAGAGCAAAATCCAGCAGCCGAAGATCATCGACCCGGAAAAAAGTGAGAACGGAGGGTAGTGTACCGCACAACGACAGGAAGTGCGACTAGGACGCGTGGATCATTAGTTGATCGGAGTTTTCTTCACTGGCACGTTAAATAAAGAGTTTCGTATCGTACACAATTTGAACCGATTGTTATGGAGATAAAAACAAAACCACTCCACTATATTAGTACTATACACGACTATGTACTATATAAGCTGGAGCATCAGCGCTCGTTCGCTAGGGTTTGCACTCTTCACACTCTTGCTTTGCACTATATATATATATATATATATATATATATATATATATATATATATATATATATATATATATATATATATATATATATATATATATATATATATATATATATATATATATAACATACACAGTGGAGGCTTAGCGTTCCTTTGCTAGGGTTTGCTCTATTCACAGTCTCGCACTCTCTACATCAGATCCAAACAAGACCACGTTGGCCTCTCTCTCTCTCTCTCTCCCCTCATAGCTGGTGAAGGATCCATCTGGATCCCATCGCACCGGGAAGGGGAGGAGGTGCCGCGTTCACCCTGTCTCCTTCAGCGAGGGAGGCATTCCACTACCGGCTGTGCTATTCTCTTTCACCTAGCGCCGGTGCGGGAGGGCCTCCGACCCCTTCTTCCTCGCTGCCGTACGTAGTGTGGGCAGATCCGGCCGCACGCCGCACGCCTAGCCACATCCCGACGACCCTAAGGTATAACTTTCTTTGAAACCTTCATTGCTCTAGCTGCATGCAGATCTTTCTTGATTATGTAGTCGAATCTAGGTCTTGGTTCAAAGAGGAAAGAAGGGGTGGAGCATGAATCTCGGACGTGGTTCAATGAGTAAAGGAGGGAGGGAAAGTAGTATAGACTGGCTATCCAGCCGGTCTGTTGGTCGAAAAGGTAAAAAGGGGTTAACCCAGTACACACATTTGTAAGGAACCGATCTCTTTGTTGAAAAAGGAAAGAAACTGGGGGGTCGGGTAGTTTGTGCAGGACTAGATTTGTTGCCCTCACATAGGAAAAAGTTTCAAAGAGAACAAATATGGGACCAACACAGATATGCTGCCTGGCAACATACTCTGCATCACCCATTTATACGTGTGGATGCACATGGTGCTGGCATGTCCCATGTCCCATACAACTATTTTGTTGTTGTTAATCTAAGAATGCCGCTGGAAAATTGAAGCAATGCCAGTGTTAAAAGTAAATTGCATTTTTAACGAATGTTATTTTAAGATAATGTCTCTTTTAATATGAATCAATGCAACCATTTTAGAAATGCTACTGTCCTACTTTGTTTTCCATCAAGATAAGGTAGATGCTTCTTTTTGTGGTCATATGATTCATCCTCCTTTATCAGTGAGTAATTGTTTGTTTTTTACCTCTGGAAACAATGATGTCTATTCAACTCGTTGCTATTGGGACCTTTTGCTTCACTACACAAAACACTTTTGTTTTAAAAGTGTTTTGTGCAGTTCAACTTAAATGTCACACCGACAACTTTGCTTGATTTATTTGAACTACACAAAATGAGATTGGATTTCCTCTTCGTGTTGGCAGATTCGTATTTGATCTTGTTTGCCTCATGAAAGGTCAGTACCGGTCTTCATCCACATGATTGTGCAGTGTGCTTTGAGACGATGTGCTACTTGTATTGGTACTGTTTTAAATAGATGTTGAATTGAAGCTATTGTATTGATGTCTTTTCCCATTAAGTGAACAAAAATGGGACCAACCCAGACATGATGCTTGGTGCTTTGTTACAACAAACTCTGTATCACCCCATTTGTAAGTAGATGGAAGCACATGGTGATGTTACACCCACTCTCCCCTGGAATTGTTTATGCTTTTTCTTAATCTAATGCCACTGGTAAAATTAAGCAATGCCACTCTTAGAATTAACTACTGAATCTTAGTTCAAAACTGCAACACTTGTTAGGGATCGGCGGGAGTACCATTTATGTTATGGATTGGCGGGAGTACATGTTTAAGAAATGTATTATTGAGATAATGTCTCTGTTATTATATATTAGTTACGGTGTTTTACAGATGGTACTATCTTGCTTTGTAGTTTTTTCTACATGTTTAACTAAGGTATTGTTAAGATAATGTCTCTGTTAATATGAATCAGTTGCACTGTTTTAGGAATGGTACTTTTCTGCTTTGTCGTTCTTTATACATGTTGAAACAAGTTATTGTTAAGATGATGTCTCAGTTAATATGAACGAATCACACTGTTTGAGAATTGCTACTGTCTTCCTTTGTTTCCCATTAAGATAAGTAGATGTTTTTTCTTCTGGGAGTATAAGTCATCAACCGTTATTTCTCAGTAATTGTTTCCTTTATACCTATTTGTGCATACAGGGATATCAAAACTTCTGCTCGGTATTTTGTCTTTTGATTTTAGTTGAACTACACAAAAGGAGCTAATGTGTTTAGGCAATCTGTTGCATTTTTGGGCCCAGTTGGTCTTTCCATTTTGCAGAAAGAAGCAGTCATTGTTTGCGCTACATTACACAAGGAATGATTGTCGTGGGAAACCACGACCACCTATGGGACCAAGGGTCCCTTGTTGGTTCGGCAGGGGGGGTGGCACGTTGCACAAAGAGCAGAGGAGCATGGAACAACATGGCAGAGATCGCACGGGCAGTCTTTACCCATGTTCTGGCCGCCGTGAGGCGTAAAACCCTACTCCTGCTTTGGTGGATTGATGGTGGAAAAATGGTAGTGAGCGGAACAAGCTGCCCGGCAGGGTTGCCTCGGGGCGAAAACGGCTATGTGCGTATGGGTGTGTGAGGGGGTGGATTAGCCAACCCTTTCTCTGGTTGCCTTGGGTCTCCTTTTAGAGATAAAGGGGTCACCACAGTAGTAAATCAGTCATTATGCACTGATTAGATAGCAGACAGTGCTATCATACCTAACTCTACAGGCTGACAGAGCGCATTAAATGCACCGCTCAATGTCACATTGTAGCTTGCTCGGAAGGCCCTGCCAGGCTATTTTGCCAGCTTCGCGCCTGCTTGCTCGACACGTCGCAGGACGGGTCTCTCTTTGAGGTGTTTTCTATAGGAAATGGCTGCCATGTGGCGAATAGCAGCCACTTAGTCACTTTGGAGCTTGACACCGCCCTGATCGATGACGTGCATCATGATGAGGTGGTGCGGTGAGGTGGATCTGCCTCCGTAAGCCCCGGCAGGTCTGCCGGGATGACCCGAAGGTTTGCTTCCGGGGGTAACCCCATCCTTTCCAGGCTCGCCTGCCCGACAAGGGAGGTCTTTTTTCCTTTGCCATATCTTGCTCTTCTTGATCCTCTTGTGCTGCATGTTGGTCTTTCGAAGAATCGATCCCTCGTGCTTCAATCTGGCCTTGGTGATGTAATCTTGTTCCCGTGCCTATGCACAATCTGGGCAATGGACCCAGGGTTTGTTGCACCTACAGAAGCCCCCAGGCCTGTCCCGAACACGCTGTCGGGCGTCGTCGGGGTAGGCCCTAACAAGTGCACAGGCCAGTTTCTGGTTTTCCCGTGCGCCGTGTAAAGCCAACCGTGGTGGGGCCAGTCTCGTAATGGCCCGTGAATGACTTGAACGCGTGGGGGAGAAACTTCCAATTCACTCTTCCCACCACACCCTTATCCTTAGCCACGTATGTTGCATGCGTCGCGCGGTGTAGGTAACGGAGGCGCGTGGTGCAGGAGAGCATCAAGGCAGGGGCCCAGTCTTCTTGAATTGGTGGAGGAGGGCGGCGGTTACCCATTGAGGGATCAACTCTCTTCCGCGACCCGCCTATAAAAGGAGGGGCGGGGGAAGAGCGGAGACATCCTTCCTCGCATCCCTTCTCCTCCATCCTTTGCTTTTTTGCTGGTTATGCTGAGAAGGAACCCGGGGCCAGGCCCCGAGCCCTAGCTTAGAGCTTCGCATGGGCTTTAGGGGGGTGCTCGAGCGGTGTGACGATAGCACCGGAGGTCGCGACTCTGGTGTGCTCGTCACTGGGTCGCCCGTAGCTTCAAATCTAGTGAGAGGCGACACGAACGACACCATGCCGAGGCCCATAATGGGCACGGGGCATAGTAGTTGATCGAGGGCCATTCCTCCTTCTCTCCTGGCACCGGAGAGGGGTCGCAGAATGGGTTTGCCATCAACAAAGGCAATCCTGGCCCCTCTTAGGCATTGTCTGCTTGTCGTGGAGGAGGGCTCTTTGCTCCCATACACGTCTTCTGTATGTGCGGTGGTTTCTGATGTTAGGCCCATTGGGGACGACCATGCTCTTTGTGGGATTACCTGGAGAGCATGGCGCCCGACGTGGCTGCGCGCTGGGGTCTTCGGATAGTAGTGATATGGAAGGCGGCGGCAACCCACGATGCGTCAATGACAGGGATGACTGTTCTGACAAGTCGTGTTTGCCGGTGACTCTGTCTCTCCTATCTGGGCCTCCGGCAGCGTCACCATCTGCACCTGCCCTTTGGTTTCTTCCTCCTTGCTGGGAAGCGGTGCCATCCTGATCCTGGGGAGGCGCCGAATCCTAGCCGGGCCCACCTCCTACCTCCTTGGTCATGTGATTTCCTGAAGGAGATGGACAAGGGCAAAGGCATCACGGTGCATTACCTTTTTTCAATCTTAAACTTCTAGGCACTTGCCAAATTTTAGTTCAAATAATGTAATCTCTTGAGTCCATGTTTGTGCCCTGTAAGGTTTGTACTTGTTTGATCAGCATATTAATGAAAAAGATGAACCTTACCGGGGACTCGTGCATGTATATGTCCATGCAGAGGTGGAATGCCTCTTTATTTTTAAATAAACGAGTTCCCCCCAGCAGGCTATCCTGCCGATACCCTCTATATTGTTGGCGGGGAGCTGAGTCTATCGGGCAGAAATTGTGATCAGGGACCAGCCCCCCGCCAATCTTTTTTCCTCAAAGGCCACTGCGATCATCCTGACCGAAGCAGCGTTCGAGTCAAGGAATGGGAGCACCTAAGTTTCAAAAAGTGGTGAGGTTCTCTTATGCACAAGTCTTTGCTTACAGAACACGTATGGACAAGAGATAGAACTTATATGTATGGCTTGCCGGAGATCTCAGTGTTGGTCCATCTTTCCAACTTCCCTTAGAGGCCAAGTTGTTAGCAGGAACGGATGCATGCAACTTGTCGGGGGCCCCCCAGCGCTTCATTTATTTCTCTGTTGCTCAGGGTCTGGGCCTGGCTTTGTACAAGGGGTTACATGTAACTAAGGCAAGGCCTCTACAAAAGGGTGCCTGCTGGGTAGGGCCCGACAGCTGTGCCTTACGGGTAGAACTTGCGGAGATGCTCAATATTCCATGAGTTTTGCAATTGAATGACATCTCCGGTATCCAGATGGACTGCACCAGGTTTGGTGACTCAAACTACCCAGTAAGGGCCTTCCCACTTCAGCGTCAACTTGTTTGTACCCTTGGCGGACTAATCGCGCCTAAGGATAAGGTTGCCTTCCTCAAAACACCGGGCATGAACCCTGCGGCTGTGATAGCGATGAAGGGCTTGCTGATAGCGTGTAGCACGCGTAGCAGCCTGAAGACGGTTCTCCTCGAGAAACACAGCGTCGTCACGCCGTTGCTGATCCTATGCTACTTCATAGTAGGCAAGCACTCGAGGTGACCCGTAAATGAGTTCTGTGGGGATAACAGCTTCTGCCCCTTAGACTAGGGAGAAGCGAGTCTGCTTGTAGCCCGATTTGGTGTCATTCTAAGGGACCAGAGGACTACCGGAAGCTCATCGATCCATCGCCTGCCGCACGTCTGCAGTGTATCAAATGTTCTTGTCTTGAGTCCTCGCAACACTTCAGCGTTCGCCCTCTCAGCTTGTCCATTGCTTCTGGGATGAGCAACATAAGCAAATGAGATCTTGCTTCTGAGGGCACGAACATATTGCATGAAGGCGCGGCTCGTGAACTGGGTGCCGTTGTCGGTGATGATCCGGGAAGGGACCCCGAAGCGGCACACCAATCCTTTCAAGAGTGTCGGTGTCAAAACTGGCGGATCTCGGGTAGGGGGTCCCGAACTGTGCGTCTAAGGCGGATGGTAACAGGAGGCAAGGGACACAATGTTTACCCAGGTTCGGGCCCTCTCTATGGAGATAATACCCTACTTCCTGCTTGATTGATCTTGATGAATATGACTATTACAAGAATTGATCTACCACGAGATCGTAGAGGCTAAACCCTAGAAGCTAGCCTATGGTATGATTGTTGTTGTCCTACTGACTAAACCCTCCGGTTTATATAGACATCAGAGGGGGCTAGGGTTACATAGAGTTGGTTACAACAGAAGGAGATCTACATATCCGTATCGCCAAGCTTGCCTTCCACGCCAAGAGAGTCCCATCCGGACATGGGACGAAGTCTTCAATCTTGTATCTTGATAGTCCAATAGTCCGGCCAAAGGATATAGTCCGGCTGTCCGGATACCCCCTAATCCAGGATTCCCTCAGTAGCCCCTGAACCAGGCTTCAATGACGATGAGTCCGGTGCGTAGATTGTCTTCGGCATTGCAAGGCGGGTTCTTCTCCAAATTCTGAATACTTGTTTGAATAGTGTCTGGCTTCCCATAAATGTTGCACTCCTTGGCTTTCGCGCCCAATAATGGAGATCCTCCATGCGTCGAGCGAATGCGAGAAGCCGGGGCATTTTTACAATTGCCACCCTAGCCATGTAGGCAAATCTCCTATTAAAGATACGGGGATTCACAGATCCATATCATACTATCCTCCCACAGCGAGTATCCATCGGAGCACGCCTGGAAAAATCCATTCCAACATGGCGGTTACGCAGCTCCTCCTCTCGCCCCGTAGCCCTAAGCCCGGTGATTGGAAGAAGTGTTCCGTCCGCATAGCCAACTAGTGAGACTACACACCGAGATTTCTCCCCAGCGTATATGGTCCCGTTCGAGCGGGCTTGCCACCTATAATGGCGGAGAACAAGCAAAAACTTCCCAATCCCTCCAAAGGGGAGCAGGTATGCCTTGCCCTTATTTATTAGGGGACTGGATTTCAATCCACCGTTCCTCCAGCTGGCTCTGAGTTCTCGGCCTCCGGCTGCATAATTTCCTCCTACTTCCATATTGCACATTGCTGGCTATGTCGCTCTTTGCGAACTGTTTACAGGCTGCAAGCTCACTTGAGCTATGGAAGAGGCTATTACCTTCGTACCCATACAGGGGTCCTGTTTCAAGTGGGCGGAGCGAAATATGGCGATCGCCGGGACCGGATACTTGTCCGGCACCCCGAAGAAGGCATCCGAAGACTAGCCTTCAGAGTGGTTCTATATAGAGGACGTCCCTCTTCCAGATCCTATTCGGATCGGCCTTCCTGAGTTTAATAATGCTCCTCTGAAGAAACGCCTAAGCTGGCGACCAAGGAGCCCTCGGGAGGAAGACGATAGAGACGTTTCTTGCTTGATGAGCCGGATAAAGGTGATATCTCTATCAGGACTGACTACAGCCGAAGTTATGTCAATATGCATTATGCGAGGGGTGCAGCCGCTTCAATACCGAGGCTGCCCAATGTGGGACTTTAACGGGGAAGACGATGCCACCCGTTGTGGCCGTAAGGGGCCGGACTCCGTTGCCGCTCTGGCAAAAACTCTGTCCGGTCTTTACAAGGGAGCGAAGAGGAGTTCCTCCGCATCAAACCTTTCTCCATGTACAATCCTCCGAGCTGGATAAGCTGCCACTTTTCATGCCCTTCCCTTCCGCATTTCCACAATAAATGTCTTATATTACCCGTTCACCGCAGGAGCTACGTAAGGTAGTGAGGGAGATAAATAGCCCACCTCCACAACCAGAGGAACCTGAACGGTCCCTCAGCCCCGGTCTTCAAGAGGATCCGAACATATTCGTGGAGCTAATCGATAGGATATTTTATCAATCAAGCCGTGATGGGGCCATGGTGGCTATTAAAGCCGACTATCCAGGGCTACTGCCTGCCTTGCAGGTAAGTGAGACTAGGGGCCCAACCTTTGAGAAGTATCCCTTTCCACGCTCCTTACCTTCTGTATCTGCATGGTGTCTTACAGGGAAGGTCCTCCGGACGCCATGCCGAGCCCGGGGTGAGTTATCAGCAAGGGGTACCGAGGCCAGAAAGGCTGAAAATAAAAGCGGTTCGGACTGAGACGCCGGTGCAGAGGTATGATATAAAACCTCGCTCCGTGGGTTTGTCTTTGAAAACATAATAACACCCATGTTTCCCAGAAGGAAAAATACTCACGGGACTATATCCGGAGAAGTTGCCGATCACGCCTCCACTAGCCGGGCTCCAGGGCCGGACACAGAGGCGGGGCATGCGTCGGACGTTCCTCCTACAGAGGATGCGGATAAAATCTCCGCTACAAATTCCGAAGTGGAGAGCGCCATGAAACATAGGCGCCGCCGGGCCGTACTCCGTGACGCTTGTTTCTCCCAAGAGGCATTTGATGCCTTCAATTCAGGAGACGCGTACATCCGTGCTGCTCAAAATGGTCTTGCCAGAGCCACGAACCAGTATGTAAAGGACATACGGGTAAGAGAATTTGATGGTTATATACATCAGTAGCCCCCGAGACTTGAAACAGTTGGCACAACTGATTTAAGGATCATTATATGTGCAGGTTCTTACAGAGAAGAATACCCAATTGTCTCAAGAGCAGGAAGAGTGTAAGGCCCAGCTACGGGCCGCAGTGGCTGCAGTGAAGGAGTCCGAAAAGGCCCCCTCTGGTAACACGTGCTTTAAAGAGTGACAGGTACCATATAGGATGCAGCATGCATGCAATTCTGACAATAAATATTGCAGATGACGCCGGAGTGAATCCGGATGAGCAACTTGTCATACGGCGGCTAAAGGCTGGCGAGCGCGTGCTTACAAAGGTTAGGCAGGAGAAAAACGATCTCCAAGATGCCAATACCTAGCTGAGCGTGGAACTAAAGGATGTCCGCACCCAGCTGTTAGACTCCGTGAAGGAGAACAAGCGGCTTCGACGCGGCATTTTCAGTAAGTGCTTGACCGAACTTCAAAAAGAGTTCGGCGAGGAAGCCCGATAACAGAGTTATGTTTGCAGGTATGCTGATAGGTCGTCCCGCGAACGAGATGCACGGGTCTGCGGGTGATCTTCTACTAGAGCTCTCCCAACTGCACGAACAAGTTTGGCAGGTGATGCAAGGTATTGCCCAGGCCTAGCGGCCATCCATATCCCTGCCCGAAGGCCTTGGAGGAATTGCAGCGAAGCTCAAGGGAGCACGGCGGCGCTTCTGATTATTGCAGGTATCGACCTGCCGTCAAGGTGCCAGGGAAGCTTGGGCCGTGGTGAAGACGCGGTATACCAAGGCTGACCCAAACCACATGGCCGAGGTCGGACCTGTGGGGCCTGATGGGAAAGAAATCCCTGTCAGTTTGGTGTATCACCAAGTAGAGTTAGCCGCCAAGTATTCCCAACATGATTGTAGGCTAGACAGCCTGTTGGATGGCATAGAAGAAGAATTTAATCAGTCTAAGTGACTATGTAATTTGAATGACATGTAGAATGTCTCTAGCTGGATTGTAAATCATTTGTCATGGCGGACCTTTTTGCTTCAACCTCTGGACCCGATAGTCCAGAGTGTATCCGAATACCAGCGCAGTTATGTAAAAACCAGGGTATGCGTGGAAACAAGGCGTAGGGGTCATAAGTGCTTGAACAGACAAGTACCCAACTATTTATGTTATATTACATGGGTAGTAAGAAACATCTTCCAGGGAGAATAGTTCCGTTAAGGGTTCCTTTCCCTGGGTACACATGCCCTAATGTGCATGTCCGAACTGCGAGAAGAGACGCAGGCAAAAACATCTGGGGGCAAGTGGAAAAAACAAAAAGTCATCTTTTATTCACCGACCGTATATTCCCTTAAGAACGCTAGCTTTTGGCTTCACCCAGTCTGAGGTACACATCCGGCTGACCCGGCAGTAACAATCGCAGAGGTGCTCCCCTTATGCCCTAGCCGAATTAATGGGAACGTAGGGCATAAATACAAGAGCCAGGCAACCCAGCTTGGCCAAAACTTAAGTCATATCGATGCATATAGTGGCGAAAAAAAGGTACATGTGGAAGAATAACACATGTGCGGGGCATGAAGCCCATAAAATATTTAAGCTTCTGTATAGGAAGCCCCCAGGTATAATGAGCGCGGCTGGCGCATCAAGATTGTGTAGTCCAAACTGTCCTGCCGATCGAGCTCGGCCTCTCTCTCTTCATACATGCGCACTCGAGGTGAGTCATGAATTATGTTGCAGGGCAGAACCGCCTCTGCGCTGTACACCATAAAGAACGGTGTGTGTCCGGTAGTGCGATTCGGCGTGGTCCGCAGCCCCCAGAGTACGGAGTCGAGCTCCTCTACCCAGTGCATGTTAGATTCCTTTAAGGACCGCACTAATCTGGGTTTGGTGCCGCTCATGATAAGACCATTTGCTCATTCGACTTGACCGTTAGTTTGTGGATGATAGACAGAAGCGTAATCGAGCTTGATGCCCATGTTGCTGCACCATATTTTCACCTCATCGGCAGTGAAGTTCATGCCGTTGTCAGTGATGATGCTATGGGGGACACCATAACGGTGTACAACCCCGGATATAAAGTCTATCACTGGTACGGATTCAGCCGTTTTAACAGGTTTGGCTTCTATCCATTTGGTGAATTTATCCACCATTACTAGTAAGTATTTTTTCTTATGGGTCCCCCCTTTAAGGGGTCCAACCATGTTCAGCCCCCAGACCGCAAAAGGCCAGGTAATGGGGATTGTCTGTAGGGCGACAGATGGCAAATGGCTTTGGTTTGCAAAGAGCTGGCAACCGACGCAGCGTTGGACCAAGTCCTGTGCGTCTGCTCGGGTCGTCGGCCAATAAAATCATGTACGGAAGGCCTTACTTACGAGGGCCCGGGCTGCAGAGTGGTGGCCACCGAGTCCGGCGTGAATTTCTGCCAGAAGCTTCCGCCCTTCCTCTTCGGCACCTTTGAAGGACTCCGGTAGTGCTTTTCCTATAGAGCTCTCCCTCGTGGACCTTGTAGGCTTTAGATCGTCGCACAATGCAGCGTGCCTCATTTTGGTCCTTGGGAAGTTCCTGCCCAGTTAGGTAGGCCAGGAATGGTTCAGTCCATGGGGCGATGACGGCCATTATTACGTGGGCTGAAGGTGTTATTTAGGTGGCGGAGCCGCCGATTATGTCAGAGTGTTCGGTATCTGGCGTTTTAGCCGGCTCCGGACTGTTGTTGCTTGTTTCCCCTTCCCATGCCACGGATGGCTTAAATAGCCTTTCCAGGAATATGTTGGGTGGGACCGGATCGCGTTTAGCGCCGATACGGGCAAGAACGTCCGCCGCCTGATTGTTTTCCCGAGCTACATGGTGGAATTCGAGCCCCTCGAACTGAGCTGACATCTTGAGTACGATATTGCGATAAGCCGCCATTCTTGGATCTTTAGCGTCGAAGTCTCCATTTATTTGGGATATTGCAAGGTTCGAATCCCCGCGCACCTCCAGACATTGAATGCCCATGGAGACTACCATCCGGAGACCATGTAACAGGGCTCGTATTCGGCGGCATTGTTGGAGTCTGTGTACAGTATTTGGAGTACATATTGGTCTGTATCTCCGGTAGGGGACGTCAAGACGACGCCAGCCCCCAGACCGGCCAACATTTTAGAGCCGTCAAAGTGCATAATCAATTGGGTATCGTCGTATTCCTTAGGGAGTTCGACTTCATCCATTCGGCGACAAAATCAGCCAATACCTGCGACTTAATAGCTCGCCGAGGTTTATATGTTATGTCGAACGGGAGGAGCTCTATGGCCCATTTGGCAATCCAGCCTGTGGCGTCACGGTTGTTTATTATGTCGTTCAGTGGCACTTCAGAGGCCACTGTGATTGAACACTCTTGAAAGTAGTGTCGTAGTTCTCGGGATGCCATGAATACCGCATATTCTATCTTTTGATAATGCGGGTACCGTGATTTGCATGGGGTGAGGATAGTGGATACATAATATACCGGCCTTTGAAGGGGGAATTTATGTCCGTCAGTTTCTCGTTCGACAATGAGTGCTGCGCTTACGACTTGATGAGTCGCTGCTATATATAGCAGCATCGGTTCGCCGATGTTTGGCGCGGCCAGGATTGGGTTGGTGGCCAGTATGGCTTTTATTTCTTCCAGTTCGACCGTGGCAGCATCCGTCCACTCGAAGTGTTCGGTGCGCCGAAGAAGGCAATAAAGGGATAGTGCCTTTTCTCCTAATCAGGAGATGAAGCGACTTGAGGCATAGCGCATCCGATTAACTTCGGATTTGCTTGAGGTCTGTTGGGATGGCCAATTGTGACAGGCTCGATTTTAGCGGGTTTGCTTCAATCCTCTATGGAGCGATGAAGCCCGGAGCTTCCAGCGGGTACGCCGAAAACGCATTTTTCCGGATTGAGCTTGATGTCGTATGTTCGGAGGTTGTTGAACGTAAGCCTCAAGTCGTCTATTAAAGAGTCGATGTGTCTGGTTTTGACGACTACATCATCTACGTATGCTTCCACTGCTTTGCCGATTTGCTTTTCCAGGCATGTCTGAATCATGCGTTGATACGTTGCACCGGCGTTCTTAAGCCCGAAAGGCATTGTGTTGAAACAGAAGGGGTCGTATGGCGTGATAAACCCCGTTGCGGCTTGGTCGGACTCGGCCATCTTGATTTGGTGCTAGCCGGAGTATGCATCAAGGAAGCACAATGAGTCGTGTCCCGCGGTGGCGTCGATAATTTGATCGATGCGGGGGAGGGGGAAGGGATCCTTTGGGCAAGCTTTATTGAGGTCTTTGAAGTCGACACATAAGCGCCAGGATTTGTCCTTCTTTGGTACCATCACCAGGTTTGCTAGCCAATCCGGGTGTTTTATTTCTCTGATGAATCCGGCCTCCAATAACTTGGCTAGCTCCTCGCCCACAGCTTGTCGCTTAGGTTCAGAGAAGCGCCGAAGAGTCTGCTTGACCGGCTTGAACCCTTTTAGAACGTTAAGGCTATGCTCGGCCAACTTGCATGGGATTCCTGGCATATCTGATGGGTGCCAGACAAATATATCCCAGTTCTCGCACAGGAACTCCCGTAGTGCGGCGTCCACATCGGGGCTTAACTGTGCCCCAATTGAGGCTGTTTTTATAGGGTCCGTTGGGTGGACTTGGAATTTGACTATTTCGTCCGCTGGTTTAAAAGACGTGGACTTGGATCTCTTGTCGAGTATCACGTCGTCCCTATCCACGGTTGAGCATAGCGCGGTTAACTCCTCTGCCGCTAGGGCTTCGGATAGTGCCTCGAGGGCTTGTGCGGCTTTTTTGTTTTCGGCACGGAGCGCTATGTCCGGATCACTAGCTAGGGTGATGATTCCATTGGGCCCGGGCATTTTGAGCTTCATGTTCCCGTAATGGGGTATAGCTTGGAATATCGTAAATGCCTCCCGCCCTAGAAGGGCGTGGTATCCGCTACTGAACGGGGCCACTTGGAATGTTATTTCTTCGGACCTATAATTTTCCAGTGTGCCGAATACCACATCTAGTGTGATTTTCCCAGTGCAGCGTGCCTCCCGACTGGGGATGATTCCTCTAAAGGTTGTGCTGCTTTGCTCAACGCGGTTCCAGTCTATTTCCATTTTGTGAAGAGTTTCCTCGTAAATGAGGTTTAATCCGCTGCCGCCGTCCATGAGCACTTTAGTGAGCAAAGCCGTCCACAACCGGACTAAGGACTAGTGCGGCTGGTGCTCGGGCTGTTCGGCATTTGGGTTAAATCCTTTGGAATTGAAGGTGATAGCCGTGTCGCTCCATGGATTTATTGCTGCCACCTGGCAGATCTCGGCAAGGCTGCATAGTGCTCGCTTGCGCCTATTATTTGAGGCGAATGTCTCGAAGACTGTTAAGACCGTATTGTAATTCACGGGATGTTGCTATGCGGTGTTTTAAATGAGGAGATCCTCACTGCTCTTAGTGACCTGCCGGAGTACCCTACATGCTCTAAGGCTGTGTGTTGGTGTGGTATCCACCGTACTGTGAATTTTGCAGGGTCCGTTAAGCCATCCCTCCAATACGGTTCCGTGCCCTCTAGTGGGCTTTTGCTTTTTTGTGATTGAATCGGGTGACTTACGGGGGTGCACCCTTTTGGTTTGGACTGGGTATTTAGCCAAAGCTGGATTGTCCCAAAATTATGTTTCTGTTTTCCAGGCGCTCTCCATCGCACAGTACTTCTGTACTATGGCCGCTAAGTCAGGAAGTGTGCTATGTTGCGGCGGCTTATGGCGTTAAGGATTCCCTTGTCCGTGCAATTATTGCAGAAGAATGAAATTGCGTCTTCCTCTCTACAGTCCTTGACCTTGTTCATTACAAGGAGGAATCGGCCCAATAGCGATGTCTTGTTTCACAGGGCTCTTGTCTAATGTGGGAGAGATCGCTTGTATCGGGTGGGTGTTGGATTTAAGTCCGAACCCTGACCCGGTCTGCGACCCGGGGGCGTGGGAGTTTCCGATCTTGGAGGTTCGGGCTCTAGGATGTCGCCCGATAGGTCTGGCCCATCGCCTGATTCTACGTTCAAGGCTTGGGGGATGTCCTTTCGTGTACAGGTATCCAGCTCGGAGAGCTCTGGAATCCGGACATAGCTTGTCCTCAAGATTGAGGGAAAATTACCGCATTGTTCCTCCACCACCGCTATCTGATGGGTCACCGGCGGAGAGTTAATCTCCCTTTGGTCGGGTTTAAGCCCGATCCGATCATAGTCCGTAGCGACTCCCAAAGCGGCAATGCGGTCCAAGAGCTCGTTTAGGGAAGAGAGCTCCATCGGATTTAACTGCTCGGCAAGTTCCGAGCCGACGTGGAGGCTGTTTTCGATGACCCGAGAAGTCATCATCGGCGCAGCAGCTGAACAGGCGGTCATGACGAACTCGCCAAGCCGGAGAGTTTGGCCGACAGCCAGGGCTCCTCCAGAGGTGACAGGAGGCAAGGGACACAATGTTTACCCAGGTTCGGGCCCTCTCTATGGAGGTAATACCCTACTTCCTGCTTGATTGATCTTGATGAATATGAGTATTACAAGAGTTGATGTACCACGAGATCGTAGAGACTAAACCCTAGAAGCTAGCCTATGGTATGATTGTTGTTGTCCTACGGACTAAACACTCTGGTTTATATAGACACCGGAGTGGGCTAGGGTTACACAGAGTCGGTTACAATAGAAGGAGATCTACATATCTGTATCGCCAAGCTTGCCTTCCACGCCAACAGAGTCCCATCCGGACACGGGACGAAGTCTTCAATCTTGTATCTTCATAGTCCAACAGTTCAGCTAAAGGATATAGTCCGGCTGTCCAGATACCCCCTAATCCAGGACTCCCTCAAAGAGCTTGATAGCTGACTGAGCAGTCACCTTTCTCACAGCATCTACTTCCGGCCACTTTGTAAACTTGTCGATGGCAACGAACAAGAATTCAAAGCCCCCGGTAGCTCGGGGGAAAGGGTCGAGGATATCGAGCCCCCAAACCGAAAACGGCCATGACAAAGGGATTGTCTGAAGAGCTTGTGCAGACAGATGGATATTTTTGGAATGGAACTAGCAGGCTTCACACTTGGTGACTATCTCGGCCACATCTAGGAGGGCTGTGGGCCAATAGAATCCTCGCCGGAATGCTTCCCAACTAATGCCCTTGATCCAATGTGGGAGCCGCACATGCCTTTGTGTATTTCCGCCAGCAGTTCCTTTCCCTCTTCCCGGCAGTAGCACTTCAATTTCACACCGTTGGGCCTTCTTGTGTGTAGAGTGTCATCGACAAACTGATACATACTGGCCCTCTGGGCTACTCTAACAACTTCCTCTTGCTCATCGGGAAGTTCTCCAGTTTGGAGGAAATGGACTATGTGCCTTGCCCAAGTTGGAGCCTGGGGCTCGGCAACAAGGACTAGCGGCACCTGCTCATCTGCCAGAGCGCGTTTCTCGACCGCGGGGGCCAGTGGCCTGGTAGGAGAGCACAGCCCGACAATCGATGGGGAGTTGTTTCCGGCAGGGTCCCTACAAGGAGCCCCGGGAGGCTCTATCGGGAGAGGCTTACCGGAGTCCAACTTCCTCCTCTTTCTGGCCATTGTTGCCGGGGATATGGAGGGCTGAGTAAGATGGATATAAAAAGTTCCTGGTTCCACATGAAGTTTTTGCGCAGCACACTTTGACAGGTGATCAGCTATGTTGTCTTCCGCATGGGGTACATGCTCTGTTTGCAACCCGTCAAAGTACTCCTCCAATCTTCTCACTTAACGTATGCCTATATCAATGGAGTTTGGTAATCCTTATTGACTTGTCTCACCACAAGTTGTGAATCTCCTCGAATGATCACCTTCTTAATTCCGAATTCCGTGGCAATCCTGAGCCTGACAAGGAGCCCTTCATACTCTGTTGTATTGTTGGTTGCCTCCTCCTTGGGAAAATGCATCTGGACGACGTATTTCAAGTGCTCTCCCGTGGGAGCAACGAGAAGCATGCCAGCCCCGGCACCTTGCAGGGAGAATGCACCAGCGAAATACATGATACATTCTTGGGGCACTTCCTTGCCGGGAGTAACCGTTTCTAGTACTTCCTCCTCAGGGGTTGGCGTCCGTTCTGCAATAAACTCTGCCAACGCCCTGCTCTGAATTGTTGATGTGCTCTCAAATTTTAGGCCAAAGTTGGATAACTCCGAAGCCCACTCCACTATTCTGCCGATAACCTCAGGGTTTCGGAGTATCCTTTGCAACGGGAAGCGAGTGACAACCGTAATCTCATGGGCATGGAAGTAGTGGCGCAGTTTCCTTGAGGCCATGATGAGGCCAAAAATCAACTTTTGCACACCAGAGTACCTCGATCTAGCCCCATGTAGTAGGGAACTAATGAAGTACACTGGGCGCTGCACCACTTTCTTCCTCGCCACATCCTTGGGGTTGCCCCTGCTGCTGTGCTCTTCTCTGTCCTGATCCTCATCCGGTCCTGCCGGGCTCTGCTCACTCTCCGTTTCCTCTACTTCCTGTTGTGCCATTAGGGATACACTAACCACTTGATTAGTAGCCGCTAAGTACAGTAACAACGGCTCTTGTGGTTTAGGGGAAACAAAAGTGGGCATAGAGGACAAGTAGGTCTTCAAATCTTGTAAAGCTACATCTGCTTCCTGGGTCCACTTCATAGGCCTCATCATGGCATCAAGGAAACTGCACCACTACTTCCAAGGACACTGCAAGCCGGCCACTTGGATGGCATGGTGGCGTGGTTAAGGCGCTTGAGGGCCAGTGACTCCATTGGCCACAGTGGCTGGGTCATCTCGATCCGGGGGAGGCGCGTGAGCTGCGGCAGCGCCCGTGATGGGGGCGGCCGGAGGGAGGCGATTCGCCCCAGACCGAGCACCTCCACTATGGTTGTGCCCTTCGGTGAGGGGAAGAGCTATAGATGGGACAACCCCTTCGTTCGTACCTCGTGGAGCATGACCACTGGGGTGTTGTTGATGCTGCTCTCCTCCGGTGCGTCCCGCTCCTTCTTCGGCCGTGGGGGAGGTGGTGACAACGCCGCCTGCGGGGACCGCGTCCCCCGCAGCGCCCGCATCCTCGTGCACCTCCGCATCCCCTGTAGCGTTGGTGGCCACGCGCGGCGGCACCTTCGAGGTGGACGAGTGAGCTGAAGAACCGGGTTTCTTATTGGGCGAGATACATCTCCGTCATATCTATAATTTTTGATTGTTCCATGCCAATATTATGCAACTTTTACATACTTCTGGCAACTTTTTATATGATTTATTTGGACTAACCTATTGATCTAGTGCCCAGTGCCAGTTCCTGTTTGTTGCATGTTTTTTGTTTCGCAGAAAATCCATATCAAACGATATCCAAACGCGATAAAAATTGACGGAGAATTATTTTGGAATATATGTGATTTTTGGAAGGTGGAATCAACGCAAACGGAGGCCCACAGAGAGCACAAGACACCAGGGCGTGCCCCAGGCCCTGGTGCTTGGTGGTGGGTTGTGCCCTCCTCGAACGTCGGTTGGAGCTCTACTTTGGGTGCATGGAAGCTTATATGCAGAACAAAAAATCGTGTTAAAATCTCAATGCAATCGGAGTTACGGATCTCCCGGATTATAAGAAACGGTTTTTGGCCAGATCTGTGAGCACGAAACAGAAGAGAATAGAGAGGGAGATCCAATCTTGGAGGGGCTCCCGCCCCTCCGCCGCCATGGAGGCCATGGACCAGAGGGGGAACTCTCCTCCCATCTAGGGCGGAGGCCAAGGAAGAAGAAGAAGGAGAAGGAGGGGGGCTTTCTCGCCCTCTCTCTCTCTCTCGATGGCATCGGAGTGCCACCGGGGCAAGTATCATGATGGTGATCTACATCAACAATCTTGCTGCCATCAACACCAACTCTCTCCCCTTCTATGCAGCGGTGTGACACCCCTTCTCCCCGCTGTAATCTCTACTTAAACTTGGTGCTCAACTCCATATATTATTTCCCAATGATATTTGGCTATCTTATGATGTTTTAGTAGATCCATTTTTTCCTGTTGGTTAATCATGATCTTGGTTGGTATGATTGTATATTTTATTTATAGTGTTGTCCTAGGGTGCCCTCCATCTCGCGCAAACGTGAGGGATCCCTGTTGCAGGGTGTTGCAATACGTTCATGATTCGCTTATGGTGGGTTGCGAGAGTGACAGAAGAGCAAACCCGAGTAGGTGGGTTGTTGCTTATGGGATAAAGTGGACTTGATACTTAATGCGATGGTTGGATTTCATGACCTTAATGATCTTTAGTAGTTGCAGATGCCTGCTAGGGGTCCAATCATAAGTGCATATTGTCGCGGGAAACAACGGCCACCTATGGGACCAGGAGGCACCTTGCTGGTTCGGCATGGGGACGTCACGTTGCACAAAGAGTAGATGAGCATGGGATAGCACGACAGAGATCACGCGGGCAGTTTTACCCGGATTCGGGCCGCCGCGAGGCCTAAAACCCTACTCCTGCTTTGGTGGATTGATGGTGGAAAGGTGGTGGTGGAGCGTAGTACACTTGCTGAAGGAAATATTCCCTAGAGGCAATAATAAAGTTATTATTTATTTCCTCAGATCATGATAAATGTTTATTATTCATGCTAGAATGTATTAACCGGAGACATAATACATGTGTGAATACATAAACAAACATAATGTCACTAGTATGCCTCTACTTGACTAGCTCGTTAATCAAAGATGGTTGAGTTTCCTAGCCATGGACATGAGTTGTCATTTCATTAACGGGATCACATCATTAGGAGAATTATGTGATTGACTTGACCCATTCCATTAGCTTAGCACTTGATCGTTTAGTTTACTGCTATTCCTTTCTCCATGACTTATACATGTTCTTGTGACTATGAGATTATGCAACTCCCGAATACCGGAAGAACACTTTGTGTGCTACCAAACATCACAACATAACTGGGTGATTATAAAGGTGCTCAACAGGTGTCTCTGATGGTGTCTGTTGAGTTGGCATAGATCGAGATTAGAATTTGTCACTCCGATTGTCGGAGAGGTATCTCTGGGTCCTCTCGGTAATGCACATCACAATAAGCCTTGCAAGCAATATGACTAATGAGTTAGTTGCGGGATGAAGCATTACAGAACGACTAAAGAGACTTGCCGGTAACGATATTGAGCTAGGTATTAAGATACCGACGATCGAATCTCGGGCAAGTAACACACCGATGACAAAGGGAACAACATATGTTGTTATGTGGTTTTATCGATAAAGATCTTCGTAGAATATGTAGGAACCAATATGAGCATCCAGGTTCCGCTATTGGTTATTGACCGGACACATGTCTCGGTCATGTCTACATAGTTCTTGAACCCGTAGGGTCCGCACGCTTAAAGTTCTGTGACGATCGGTATTATGAGTTTTTGTCTTTTGATGTACCGAAGGTAGTTCAGAGTCCCGGATATGATCACGGACATGACGAGGAGTCTCGAAGTGGTCGAGACGTAAAGATCGATATATTGGACGACTATGTTCGGACACCAGAAGTGTTTCGGGAGGTTTCGAACATATACCGGAGTACCGGGGGATTACCGGAACCCCCCGGGGAGTATAATGGGCCTATTGGGCCTTGGTGGAGAGGAGGAGGGGCGGCCATGGTAGGCCGTGCGCCCCCTCCCCCTCTAGTCTGAATTATTTTTTTGATTATAAACAGTAGGGTAAACACCCCACTACAACTTTTATTAATTAAATAAAAAAGGGAGAGCAACAATAGTCTGGTGGGCTTGAGATAAGCCCAACAAAAGAAAACAAGAAGGACAAAAGAGAAACTACCAAAAAAAGAACTAGGCTAAACTACAGCTGATAACCAGAAAAACAAAAAACAACAAGAAACAATATACATAATTACAACAAAGAATCCAACCAAGCAGAGAACTGCACTTCATATTTCTTCTTGATCATGTATTTGATAAGCTTTAGCTCCTCAGTGAATATGAATTTCCAGCAAAGAAATGAAGGAGTTATATTATCAAAAAAAATTGTTGTTTCTAGATATCCAAATGGCCCATGATCCCAATATGATAATCTCCATAAAGAAAGGGTAGTTGAGCTTGTTTTTGAGGTCTTGATATGCCTCCAGGCTCGACAAGTTTGGTGTTCGGAAGGACAGATGAAATCCACATCGATGGCAAAGGACATCCCCAAAAAGATGATCGAGTTTCTTCCTGTTGACAGTTCCTCCTGCACAATTGTAAACTTCCATTTCAAAGTTTTTCCTTCTTAAAAGATTCCTTGTGTTTACTCTGTCATGCAACAGCATCCAGAAAAAAACTTTGTGCTTGGGCTGACATGAGCTTTTCCAAATCCATGAGAAGTGTGGTGGGGTTTGTTTGTGGCCAATTAACACCTTATAGGCTTTAATTGATGAATAGAATTCATTTCCCCAGATGTAACTCCAAGTATCCAGTGCATCTAAGTATTCTGATTGTCTTATGGAAATGCACATGTCTTCCATTTGTAGGAACTCCTCATATGCCTGTGTAGTGAGAGGCAGATGGAATAAGTCTTGGAGATATTCAGTGCTGATCACTTGTTGAACACTTGTGTGAGGATCTCTAACAAAGGAATATAGGTGATCAAACTTGTGCTTGAGAACAAATTGGTGCCACATATCATCCCAGAATAGAGCACTTTTGCCATCTCCCACATTGCATCTTGCTATAGCTTTGAACTGATCAGTGAGTGCTAGATTGGATTTCCACCAGAAGGAGCCCACTTTTTGATCCCCTGGAAGTTTCCCATTGTTGTAGTATGTTTCTCAAATTAAATTCACCCAAGGGATATCATGTCTGTTGTAAAATTTATGAAGATTTTTCATGAGAAAAGTTTTATTTTGTGTGAAGATATCCAGGACTCCCAAGCCACCTTGATTTTTTGGTCTGCAAACTGTGTGCCATGCAATTAAGGCTGGTCTCCTATCTTCCATATCAGGGCTCCTCCATAGGCAATGCCTTAAATATTTGATGACCTGGTGTTTAATAGTGATGGGAATGTCCAAACAACACATGAAGTAAACTGCTAAAGAAGCCAGCACAGATTTGACCAACAACACCTTCCCTGCCTGAGTCATGAAAGTGGAAATGCCAGTAATCCTCTTAGCAATTCTATTAACTATAGGCAAACACGGCTCCACAGTTGGTTTATAAATACCCAAAGGTAGCCCCAGATAAGTGAATGGAAATTTCCCTCTGGCACATTGCAAAGTGTTTGTGAAGATATCAACTCTGTCTTCTGCAATATTTATTGGCACCATGATAGATTTCCCATAGTTTACTTTTAGGCCTGTGGCAGCTGCAAATGTGTTTAGTAGAGCTTTGAGGCATACTAGCTATCTAGCACTTGCTTGCATGATAACAAGACTATCATCTGCATACTGAACAATAGGGAAGTCAGGGCAGGAGTTCACTTGAAGTGGTGGAGTGACTAAACCCCTTGTCATGGCTTTATTCATGATTGATTGTAGCAAGTCAGCTGCCAGAAGGAACAGAAGAGGTGAAAGGGGGTCTCCTTGTCTTACTCCTCTTTTACAATAAAATTTCTTCCCAGGTACCCCATTTAACATTACAGCAAAGGATGCATAATTGAAGAGCATGTGCATCCAAGTTATCCACCTTTCACCAAAACCCTTAGCTCTTAAGATATCAATTATAGCCTGATGTTCAATAGTGTCAAAGGCCTTTTCAAAATCCAGTTTGATTACAAGCAATTCTTCTTTTGACTTGTGGCATTGATGTATATATTCATAGGCCCAACCAAGACAATCTTGAATCACTCTGTTTTTTAAGAATCCATATTGGTTGATATGTACCATCTTGAGAATTACTTTTTGTAATCTGTTTGACAGCAGTTTAGTAATGATTTTGAGAACCCCATTAAGCAATGAAATTGGCCTGAAGTCATTAGGGGATATAGGTACCTCCTTTTTTGGAATGAGTGTGATATAAGAAGTGTTGATGCTTTCAAAATTCACATTTCCAGCATGAAAGGCAATGATAAGTTCAGTAACATCCAGTTTGATAATGTCCCAACAAGCTTTGAGGAGCTCATTATTAAATCTATCGGGACCTGGGGATTTGTCTGTGGGCAAATTTTTCACTACCTCATCAATTTATTCCTGAGTGAAAGGTTTCTCAAGGTTGTGGAAAATTTGTGGGTCCACTCTGTTTTCATACAGGTCCTATAAGTTGAAGTGCATGGTATGACCATTGGAGTAACCCAGCCTCTTCTTAAAATCCTCCCAAAGGATTGCAGCCTTCCCTTCATGATCAGTAATTTCCACTTGGTCCTCATTCATGAGCATTGTAATTTTGTTATGCCTATGATTAATTGAAGACTTTGTATGAAAGAATTTTGTGTTTTCATCACCAAATTTAACCCCCTTGATTTTACCTCTCTGCTTCCAATAAATCTTCTGATTACTGAGGACAGTTAGTAGTGTTTCTTTCAACAGCTCTCTGCAGTTATGCTCAAATAAAGTTAGGTCTCTGAATTCTTCCATGAAGTCCCATAGCAATATACATTCATTCAACTCATCAATCTGCTTTTTGAGACATGATAGACTCTCTGCCCAAAGTTTGAGTGCTCTCCTCAAGTTTTTGAATTTAGCATTAATCTTCTTTGCTGGATCAGTATAACCAACAGGAATGTTACATGCAGTTTGAACAATATCTTTGAAAGAGATGTGCTTCAACCAGTAATTCTCAAATCTGAAAACCCTTGACTTGGGTACTGTTGTGCCAATTTTTATTACACAAGGCAAATGGTCTGAAATTGGTTTTGCAAGAGGCAGAGTAGTGGTGTCAGGGTAAGTAGTCATCCATGCAGCAGAAGTGAAGAACCAGTCTAATTTTTCAAGCAGAGGACTATCTTGCATGTTGCTCCATCTGAATTGTCTCCCTTTAAGAGGTAATTCAATTAGGCCCAAATTACTAATAGCTTCATTGAATAGTAACATCTGATTGACATCTCCACCAGGTCTATTTCTGTCTTCAGGTGATATAATGAAATTAAAATCCCCCATAACAATCCAATCAACATCATCAGGCATTTGAATATTTGTAAACCAATCAATGAATTCCAATTTCTCTTCAATGTTGCAAGGTCCATAGATATTTGTGAGGATCCATGGTTTAAGGGTGGATGTACAAGTGAACTGCATAGTTAGTGAGAATTTATTTTGGAAGAGAAATTGACCATTAAAAAGAGTTCCATTCCAAGCAGTCAAGATACCTCCAGATGCCCCAATTGAAGGCAGGTATTCAAATTTGTTGAATCTCTGTGGACAGAAGTTTTGAATATAGGCCAAATCAAAATTTTGTCTTTTGGTTTCTTGCAAGCACAAAATACCAGCAGCACTTTCATCAATTTTTTGCCTAATAGCCAGCCATTTTTCAGGAGAATTCAAACCCCTAACGTTCCAGTTCAAAATATTCCAGGATCTGTTTCTACTCATGGTTAACTAATTGTTTGGATACATTTTGGGGGCCTGGTATGATACCATACTCATGCAAAGTATATAAATGGGATGACTATGGCCCCATATAGTTTGAAATATCATACAGGCAGCAACAAGGAGTAGTGCATATTTTCAAAAACATGAGTAACAGATGTAACACAACATTCCTGCTAGGGAGCATAGTAACTTCAATATCTTCATAGAAGCCACAAATCCAGAGCTCAATCAGACTGATCAATATAGCAGTAGGCAAAAGAAGGCACCAAGTTTTTGAGACAGACATTAAACATGTTTTGAATACATCAAGCACATCAGATATCATACATTCAACCATCAAACTAGCTCTTCTCAAAATATTCCTAGTACTAATACTAATATGACAGTTCTTCATGGCACACCCTAAGGAGTTGTAGCACCAGTGACCTTGGAGACCTTGGCCACATTCTCCTGGCCCTTCTTCTTGGGCCTCTTTGAAAGCTTGTCCTGTACCTCATCCTCAGACACCTTGCAAAATGTTTTTGTCAGATTTTTGACCACTTTGTTATGCACAATGGGTGGAATAGCATTACGAGGTAAGCAAGAGCTAGCATCACATGATTTCCTTCTATAACCATTGTTGTCTTTCTTAATTCGATCACTCCTTCTTACCTGAGTCTCTACAAGTGGCTCTTTATCTCTTCTTCTCCTTGAGACAGCTTCACCTAGTGGCAACTGAATGAATTTATTGGGGGACACTTGCTTGAGTGGGCTTCCAGTTCCACTTGAGGAATGAGCAGCAGGGCTTATACCCTCATTTTACTTTCCCAGACCCAGCATTATTTCTTTACAACTTGGAGCCTGTGAAGTAGCAGGTCTATCAGGTATATGAAATAAGATAGTCTCTTCAGAATCACAATTTGCAGTAAGCATTTTCCTCTAGTCCGAATTGGACAAGGAGGGGGGGGCCTTTCCTTCCCCTCTCTCTCCTCCTTCCCCCTTCTCCTACTCCTACTAGGAAAAGAGGAGTCCTACTCCCGGTGGGAGTAGGACTCCCCACTTGGCGCGCCCTCCTCCTGGCCGGCCGCCTCCCCCCTAGCTCCTTTATATACAGGGGCAGGGGGCACCCCAAGACACAACAATTGATCATTGATCTCTTAGCCATGTGCGGTGCCCCCTCCACCATAATCCACCTCGGTCATATCGTAGCGGTGCTTAGGCAAAGCCCTATGTCGGTAGCATCATCATCACCGTCACCACTCCGCCGTGCTGACGAAGCTCTTCTCGGAAGCTCTACTGGATCGTGAGTTCGCGGGACATCACCGAGCTGAACGTGTGCTGAACGCGGAGGTACCGTACGTTCGGTGCTGAGGATCGGTCGACCGTGAAGACGTATGACTACATCAACCGTGTTGTTATAATGCTTCCTCTTACGGTCTATGAGGGTACGTGGACGACACTCTCCCCTCTCGTTGCTATGCATCACCATGATCTTGCGTGTGCGTAGGATTTTTTTTGAAATTACTACGTTCCCCAACAGTGGCATCCAAGCCAGGTTTATGCGTAGATGTTATATGCACGAGTAGAACACAAGTGAGTTGTGGGCGATACAAGTCATACTGCTTAACAACATGTCATACTTCGGTTCGGCGGTATTGTTGGATGAAGCGACCCAGACCGACATTACGCATAAGCTTACGCGAGACTGGTTCTACCGACGTGCTTTGCACACAGATGGCTAACGGGTGTCAGTTTCTCCAACTTTAGTTGAACCGAGTGTGACCACGCCCGGTCCTTGAGAAGGTTAAAACAGCACTAACTTGATGAACTATCGTTGTGGTTTTGATGTGTAGGTAAGAATGGTTCTTGCTCAGCCCGTAGCAGCCACGTAAAACTTGCAACAACAAAGTAGAGGAGGTCTAACTTGTTTTTGCAAGGCATGTTGTGATGTGATATGGTCAAGACATGATGCTATATTTTATTGTATGAGATGATCATGTTTTGTAACAAAGTTATCGGCAACTGGCAGGAGCCATATGGTTGTCGCTTTATTGTATGCAATGCAATCGCCCTGTAATTGCTTTACTTTATCACTAAGCGGTAGCGATAGTCGTAGAAGAAATAGTTGGCAAGACTACAATGATGCTACGATGAAGATCAAGGTTTCGCGCCGGTGACGATGGTGATCATAACGGTGCTTTGGAGATGGAGATCAAAGGCAAAAGATGATGATGGCCATATCATATCACTTATATTGATATCATGTGATGTTTATCCTTTATGCATCTTATTCTGCTTTGATTGACGGTAGCATTATAAGATGATCTCTCACTAAATTTCAAGGTAAAAGTGTTCTCCCTGAGTATGCACCGTTGCCAAAGTTTGTCATGCCGAGACACCACGTGATGATCGAGTGTGATAAGCTCAACATTCATCTACAACGGGTGTAAGACAGTTTTACACACGCAGAATACTCGGGTTAAACTTGACGAGCCTAGCACATGCAGATATGGCCTCGGAACACTGAGACCGAAAGGTCGAGCGTGAATCATATAGTAGATATGATCAACATAGTGATGTTCACCATTGAAAACTACTCCATCTCACGTGATGATCGGTTATGGTTTAGTTGATTTGGATCACGTGATCACTTAGATGATTAGAGGGATGTCTATCCAAGTGGGAGTTCTTAAGTAATATAATTAATTGAACTTAAATTTATCATGAACTTAGTACCTGATAGTATTTTGCTTGTCTATGTTGTTGTAGATAGATGGCCCGTGCTGTTGTTTTGTTGAATTTTAATGTGTTCCTTGAGAAAGCAAAGTTGAAAGATGATGGTAACAATTACACGGACTGGGTCCATAACTTGAGGATTATCCTCATTGTTGCACAGAAGAATTACGTCCTGGAAGCACTGCTGGGTGCCAGGCCTGCTGCAGATGCAACTGACGATGTTAAGAACATCTGGCAGAGCAAAGCTGACGACTACTCGATAGTTCAGTGTGCCATGCTTTACAGCTTAGAACCGGGGCTTCAATGACGTTTTGAACGTCATGGAGCATATGAGAAGTTCCAGGAGTTGAAGTTAATATTTCAAGCAAATGCCAGGATTGAAAGATATGAAGTCTCCAATAAGTTCTACAGCTGCAAGATGGAGGAGAACAGTTCTGTCAGTGAACATATACTCAAAATGTCTGGGTATAACAATCACTTGATTCAACTGGGAGTTAATCTTCCGGATGATAGTGTCATTGACAGAATTCTTCAATCACTGCCACCAAGCTACAAGAGCTTCGTGATGAACTATAATATGCAAGGGATGGATAAGACAATTCCTGAGCTCTTCGCAATGCTAAAGGCTGCGGAGGTAGAAATCAAGAAGGATAAGACAATTCCCGAGCTCTTCGCAATGCTAAAGGATGCGGAGGTAGAAATCAAGAAGGATCATCAAGTGTTGATGGTCAACAAGACCACCAGTTTCAAGAAAAAAGGTAAAAGGGAAGAAGAAGGGGAACTTCAAGAAGAACGGCAAACAAGTTGCTGCTCAAGAGAAGAAACCTAAGTCTGGACCTAAGCACGAGGCCGAGTGCTTCTCCGCAAAATGGTGGTCCCGAAGCGGAACTACCCCAAGTATTTGGCGGATAAGAAGGATGGCAAGGTGAACAAAGGTATATGTGATATACATGTTATTGATGTGTACCTTACTAGAGCTCGCAGATAGCACTGGTAATTGATACTGGTCCTGTTGCTAATATTTGCAACTCAAGCAGGACTACGGATTAAGCGAAGGCGGCTAAGGGCGAGGTGGCGATCGCGTGGGAAATGGTTCCAAAGTCGATGTGATCGCCGTCGGCACGCTACCTCTACATCTACCTTCAGGATTGGTTTTAGACCTGAATAATTGTTATTTGGTGCCAGTGTTAAGCATGAACATTATATCTGCATCTTGTTTGATGCGAGACGGTTATTCATTTAAATCTGAGAATAATGGTTGTTCTATTTATATGAGTAATATCTTTTATGGTCATGCACCCTTGAAGAGTGGTCTATTTGTGTTGAATCTCGATAGTAGTGATACACATATTCATAATGTTGAAGCCAAAAGATGCAGAGTTGATAATGATATTGCAACTTATTTGTGGCACTGCCGTTAGGGTCATATTGGTGTAAAGCGCATGAAGAAACTCCATACTGATGGACTTTTGGAATCACTTGATTATGAATCACTTGGTACTTGCGAACCATGCCTCATGGGCAAGATGACTAAAACGCCATTCTCCGGAACAATGGAGCGAGCAACAGATTTGTTGGAAAGCATACATACTGATGTATGTGGTCCAATGAATATTGAGGCTCGCGGCGGGTATCGTTATTTTCTCACCTTCACAAATGATTTGAGTAGATATGGGTATATCTACTTAATGAAACATAAGTCTAAAACATTTGAAAAGTTCAAAGAATTTCAGAGTGAAGTGGAAAATCATCGTAACAAGAAAATAAAGTTTCCGAGATCTGATCGTGGAGGAGAATATTTGAGTTACGAGTTTGGTCTTCATTTGAAACAATGCGGAATAGTTTCGCAACTCACGCCACCCGGAACACCACAGCGTAATGGTGTGTCCGAACATCGTAATCGTACTTTACTAGATATGGTGTGATCTATGATGTCTCTTACTGATTTACAGCTATCATTTTGGGGTTATGCTTTAGAGAGGGCTGCATCCACGTTAAATAGGGCACCATCAAAATCCGTTGAGACGACGCCTTGTGAACTATGGTTTGGCAAGAAACCAAAGTTGTCGTTTCTTAAAGTTTGGGGATGCGATGCTTATGTGAAAAAGCTTCAACCTGATAAGCTCGAACCCAAATCGGAGAAATGTGTCTTCATAGGATACCCAAAGGAAACTGTTGGGTACACCTTCTATCACAGATCCGAAGGCAAAACATTCGTTGCTAAAAATGGATCCTTTCTAGAGAATTAGTTTCTCTCGAAAGAAGTGAGTGGGAGGAAAGTAGAACTTGATGAGGTAACTGTACCTGCTCCCTTATTGGAAAGTAGTTCATCACAGAAACCAGTTCCTGTGACACCTACACAAATTAGTGAGGAAGCTAATGATATTGATCATGAAACTTTAGATCAAGTTACTAGCGAACCTCGTAGGTCAACCAGAGTAAGATCCGCGCCAGAGTGGTATGGTAATCCTATTCTGGAGGTCATGTTACTTGACCAAGGCGAACCTACGAAATATTGAGACGCGATGGTGAGCCCAGATTCCGTAAAATGTCTTGAGGCTATGATGAGATGGGATCCACGTATGAGAACAAAGTGTGGACTTTGGTTGACTTGCCCGATGATCGGCAAGCCATAATGAATAAATGGCTCCTCAAGAAAAAGACTGACGCTGACTGTAATGTTACTATCTACAAAGCTCGACTTGATGCGAAAGGTTTTTGACAAGTTCAAGGGGTTGACTACGATGAGACTTTCTCACCCGTAGCGATGCTTAAGTCTGTCCGAATAATGTTAGCAATTGCCGCATTTTATGATTATGAAATTTGGCAAATGGATGTCAAAACTGCATTCCTGAATGGATTTCTGGAATAAGAGTTGTATATGATGCAACGAGAAGGTTTTGTCGATCCAAAGGGAGCTAACAAAGTGTGCAAGCTCCAGCAATCAATTTGTGGACTGGTGCCAGCCTCTCGGAGTTGGAATAAACATTTTGATAGTGTGATCAAAGCATATGGTTTTATACAGACTTTTGGAGAAGCCTGTATTTACAAGAAAGTGAGTGGGAGCTCTGTAGCATTTCTAATATTATATGTGGATGACATATTGATGATTGGAAATGATATAGAATTTTTGGATAGCATAAAAGGATACTTGAATGAGAGTTTTTCAATGAAACACCTCGGTGATGCTGCTTACATATTGGGCATCAAGATCTATAGAGATAGACCAAGACGCTTAATTAGACTTTCACAAAGCACATACCTTGACAAAGTTTTGAAAAATTTCAAAATGGATCAAGCCAAGAAAGGGTTCTTGCCTATGTTACAAGGTGTGAAGTTGAGTCAGACTCAATGCCCGACCACTGCAGAAGATAGAGAGAAAATGCTGTGTTCCCTATGCTTCAGCCATAGGCTCTATCATGTATGCAATGCTGTGTACCAGACCTGATGTGTGCCTTGCTATTAGTTTAGCAGGGAGGTACCAAAGTAATCAAGGAGTGGATCACTGGACAACGGTCAAGAACATCCTGAAGTACCTAAAGAGGACTAAGGATATGTTTCTCGTTTATGGAGGTGACAAAGAGCTCGTCGTAAATGGTTACGTCGATGCAAGCTTTGACACTAATCCGGGCGATTCTAAATCGCAAACCAGATATGTGTTTATATTGAACGGTTAAGCTGTCAGTTGGTGCAGTTCTAAACAAAGCGTCGTGGCGGGATCTTCATGTGAAGGAGAGTACATAGCTACTTCGGAAGCAGCAAATGAAGGAGTCTGGATGAAGGAGTTCATATCCGATCTAGGTGTCATACCTAGTGCATCGGGTCCAATGAAAATCTTTTGTGACAATACTGGTGCAATTGCCTTGGCAAAGGAATCTAGATTTCACAAGAGAACCAAGCACATCAAGAGACGCTTCAATTCCATTCGGGATCAAGTCCAGGTGGGAGACATAGAGATTTGCAAGATACATATGGATCTGAATGTTGCATACCCGTTGGCTAAGCCTCTTCCACGATCAAAACATGATCAACACCAAGACTCCATGGGTGTTAGAATCATTACTGTGTAATCTAGATTAATGACTCTAGTGCAAGTGGGGGACTGAAGGAAATATGCCCTAGAGGCAATAATAAAGTTATTATTTATTTCCTCATATCATGACAAATGTTTAGTATTCATGCTAGAATTGTATTAACCGGAAACATAATACATGTGTGAATACATAGACAAACATAATGTCACTAGTATGCCTCTACTTGACTAGCTTGTTAATCAAGGATGGTTGAGTTTCCTAGCCATGGACATGAGTTGTCATTTGATTAACGGGATCACATCATTAGGAGAATGATGTGATTGACTTGACCCATTCCCTTAGCTTAGCACTTGATCGTTTAGTTTACTGCTATTGCTTTCTCCATGACTTATACATGTTCCTATGACTATGAGATTATGCAACTCCCGAATACCGGAAGAACACTTTGAGTGCTACCAAAGGTCACAACGTAACTGGGTGATTACAAAGGTGCTCTACAGGTGTCTCCGATGGTGTTTGTTGAGTTGTGATACGTCTCCAACGTATCTATAATTTTTGATTGCTCCATGCTATATTATCTACTGTTTTAGGCAATATTGGGCTTTATTTTCCACTTTTATATTATTTTTGGGACTAACCTATTAACCGGAGGCCCATCCCAGATTTGTTGTTTTATGCCTATTTTAGTGTTTCGAGGAAAAGGAATATCAGACGGAGTCAAAACGGAATGAAATCAACTGGAGAAGTTATTTTTGGAAGGAAACCCACCTGATGGACTTGGACCCCACGTCAGAAGATACGGGAGGTGCTCACGAGGGTGGGGGCGCGCCCACCCCCCCTGGGCGCGCCCCCCTGCCTCGTGGGGCCCCCGTAGCTCCACCGATGTACTCCTTTGACCCATATATACCGTCGTACGCTAAAACTTCAAGAACAGAAGATAGATCGGGAGTTCCGCTGCCGCAAGCCTCCAGAGCCACGAAAATCCAATCGGGACCCCTTTTCGTTACCCTGCCGGAGGGGGGATCCATCACCGGTGGCCATCTTCATCATCCCGGTGCTATCCATGACGAGGAGGGAGTAGTTCACCCTCGGGGCTGAGGGTATGTACCAGTAGCTATGTGTTTGATCTCTCTCTCTCGTGTTTTTGATGTGATACGATCTTGATGTATCCCGAGCTTTGCTATTGTAGTTGGATCTTATGATATTTCTCCCCCTCTACTCTCTTGTGATGAATTGAGTTTCCCCTTTGTAGTTATCTTATCGGATTGAGTCTTTTATGAACACTTGATGTATGTCTTGCCGTGATTATCTGTGCTGGCAATGGGATATCATGTGCCACTTGATGTATGTTTTGGTGATCAACTTGCGGGTTTCGTGACATTGGGAACCTATGCATAGGGGTTGGCACACGTTCTTGACTCTCCGGTAGAAACTTTGGGGCACTCTTTGAAGTACTTTGTGTTGGTTGGATGAATCTGAGATTGTGTGATCCATATAGTATAATCATGCCCACGGATACTTGAGGTGATAATGGAGTATCTAGGTGACATTAGGGTTTTAGTTGATTTGTGTCTTAAGGTGTTATTCTAGTACGAACTCTTTTATAGATTGATCCGAAAGAATAGCTTTGAGGTGGTTTCGTACCCTACCATAATCTCTACGTTTGTTCTCCGCTATTAGTGGCTTTGGAGTGACTCTTTGTTGCATGTTGAGGGATAGTTATATGATCTATCTATGTTATTATTGTTGAGAGAACTTGCACTAGCAAAAGTATGAACCCTAGGCCTTGTTTCCTATCATTGCAATACCGTTTGCGCTCACTTTTACCACTTGTTACCTTTCTGTTTTTATATTTTCAGATTACAAAAACCTATATCTACTATCTATTTTGCACTTGTATCAGCATCTCTTAGCCGAACAAGTGCACCTATACAATTTACCATTGTATTGGGTGTGTTGGGGACACAAGAGACTCTTTGTTATTTGGTTGCAGGGTTGCTTGAGAGAGACCATCTTCATCCTACGCCTCCCACAGACTGATAAACCTTAGGTCATCCACTTGAGGGAAATTTGCTATTGTCCTACAAACCTGTGCACTTGCAGACCCAAGAACGTCTACAAGGAGAAGGTTGCGTAATAGACATCAAGCTCTTTTCTGGCGCCGTTGCCGGGGAGGCTAGGTAAGTGAAGGTATATCTTTAGATCTTGCAGTTGAATCTTTTTGTTTCTTGTTTTAGCACTAGTCTAGTTTATAAAAGAAAACTACAAAAAAATGGAATTTCATACGCTTCATCTTTTTAATATCTTTCGTGAGAATGATGGAAAGGAAAATTGTGCCAAAGTACTAGAAGAAGAATTACATAGAATACTTGGCATAAAATCTTTGAATGATGAGCATGATTGCAATGTTGTTAGTATGAATTCCTTGAATATCCATGATGCTAATGATATGCAAAGCCACAAGCTTGGGGAAGCTATTTTTGATGAAGACGATATTTTTTGTCCCCCAAGCTTTGATGAGCAAATTTACTATGATGAAAGCATGCCTCCTATCTATGATAATTATTGTGATGACACGTATGCTTTAAATAATAATGATAACCATGAAACTTGTCATCTTGATCTTAATTTTCAATCACATGATAGTTATTTTGTTGAGTTTGCTCCCACTACTATTCATGAGAAGAATTTTGCTTATGTGCAGAGTAGTAAATTTTCTATGCTTGTAGATCATGAAAAGAATGATTTAGGTGATGGTTATATTGTTGAATTCATTCATGATGCTACTGAAAATTATTATGAGGGAGGAATATATGCTTGTAGGAATTGCAATAATATCAACTTTCCTCTCTATGTGCTTAAAATCTTGAAACTATGCTTGTTTTACCTTCCTATGCTAGTTGATTATTGTTCCCATAAGTTGTTTGCTCACAAAATCCCTATGCATAGGAAGTGGGTTAGACTTAAATGTGCTAGTCATATTCTTCATGATGCTCTCCTTATGTTTCAATTCTTATCTTTTATGTGAGCATCATTGAAATCATAATGCCTAGCTAGGGGCGTTAAACGATAGCGCTTGTTGGGAGGCAACCCAATTTTATTTTAGTTTATTTACTTTTTGGTTCTGTTTAGTAATAAATAATCCATTTAGCTTATGTTTAGATGTGGTTTTATGTTTTAATTAGTGTTTGTGCCAAGTAGAACCTTTGTGAAGACTTGGGTGAAGTCTTTATGATCATGCTGTAAAAAACAGAAACTTTAGCGCTCACGAGATTAGCTTCAACTTTTTGCTGGAGAGTGATATTTAGTTGATTCTTTTTTCAAATGATTACTAGACAAATTCCTCAGGTCCACCAATTTATTTTAGAATTTTTGTAGTTCCATAAGTTTGCGTTAGTTACAGATTACTACGTTCTGTTTTTGACAGATTCTGTTTTCATTGTGTTGTTTGCTTATTTTGATGAATTTATGGCTAGTAAAATAGTTTACAAACCATAGAGAAGTTGGAATACAGTAGGTTTAACACCAATATAAATAAAGAATGAGTTCATTACAGTGCCTTGAAGTGGTGTTTTGTTTTCTTTCGCTAACGGAGCTCACGAGTTTTCTGTTAAGTTTTGTGTTGTGAAGTTTTCAAGTTTTGGGTAAAGATTCGATGGACTATGGAATAAGGAGTGGCAAGAGCCTAAGCTTGGGGATGCCCAAGGCACCCCAAGGTAATATTCAAGGACAACCAAGAGCCTAAGCTTGGGGATGCCCCGGATGGCATCCCCTCTTTCGTCTTCGTTCATCGGTAACTTTACTTGGAGCTATATTTTTATTCACCACATGATATGTGTTTTGCTTGGAGCGTCATTTTATTTTATTTATCTTTGCTTGCTGTTTGAATAAAGTACCAAGATCTGAAATTATTAAATGGGAGAGTCTTCACATAGTTGTATAATTATTCGACTACTCATTGATCTTCACTTATATCTTTCGGAGTAGTTTGTCATTTGCTCTAGTGCTTCACTTATATCTTTTAGAGCACGGTGGTGGTTTTATTTTGAAGAAATAGATGAACTCTCATACTTCACTTATATTATTTTGAGAGTCTTAAATAGCATGGTAATTTGTTTAAATAATCATAATATGCTAAGCATAAAAGATTTGTAAGAATTCTTATGAGTGTGTTGAATACTAAGAAAAGTTTGATACTTGATAATTGTTTTGAGATATGGAGGTAATAATATCAAAGTTGTGCTAGTTGATAATTGTGAATTTGAGAAATACTTGTGTTGAAGTTTGCAAGTCCCGTAGCATGCACGTATGGTTAAAGTTGTGTAACAAATTTGAAACATGAAGTGTACCTGGCTTGTGCATCCTTATGAGTGGCGGTCGGGGACGAGCGATGGTCTTTTCCTACCAATCTATCCCCCTAGGAGCATTGCGCGTAGTACTTGATTTTTGATGGCTTCTAAATTTTTGCAATAAGTATATGAGTTCTTTTGACTAATGTTGAGTCCATGGATTATACGCACTTTTACCTTTCCGCCATTGCTAGCCTCTTCGGTACCGTGCATTGCCCTTCTCACCTTGAGAGTTGGTGCAAACTTCGCCGGTGCATCCAAACCCCGTGATACGATACACTCTATCACACATAAACCTCCTTATATCTTCCTCAAAACAGCCACCATACCTACCTATTATGGCATTTCCATAGCCATTCCGAGATATATTGCCATGCAACTTTCCACCGTTCCGTTCATCATCATCATGACATACTTTACTTTTGTCATATTGCCATTGCATGATCATGTAGTTGACATCGTATTTGTGGCAAAGCCACCATGCATTATTTTTCATACATGTCACTCTTGATTCATTGCACCATCCGATACATCACGGAGGCATTCATATAGAGTCATATCTTGTTCTAGTATCGAGTTGTAATCATTCAGTTGTAAATAAATAGAAGTGTGATGATCAGCATTCAATAGAGCATTGTTCCCCCAAAAAAAAGAGAAAGGCCAAAGAAAAAAAAAAGAAGGCCCAAAAAAAGGGGCAATGCTACTATCCTTTTTCCATATATTGTGCTTCAAAGTAGCACCTTGTTCTTCATGTAGTGAGTCTCATATATTGTGCTTCAAAGTAGCACCATGTTTTTCATATAGCGAGTCTCATAAAGTTGTCTTTTTCATACTAGTGGGAATTTTTCATTATAGAACTTGGCTTGTATATTCCTACGATGGGCTTCCTCAAATGCCCTAGGTCTTCATGAGCAAGCAAGTTGGATGCACACCGACTAGTTTTCTTTTGTTGAGCATTTATAGCTCTAGTGCATCCGTTGCATGGCAATTCCTACTCCTCATGTTAACATCAATTGATGGGCATCTCCATAGCCCGTTGATTAGCCTCGTCAATGTGAAACTTTCTCCTTTTTGTCTTCTCCACACAATCCCCATCATCATATTCTATTCCACCCATAGTGCTATATCCATGGCTCGCGCTCATGTATTGTGTGAAGGTTGAAAGAGTTTGAGATTATTTAAGTATGAAACAATTGCTTGGCTTGTCATCGGGGGTATAGAAGTTGGGAACATCTTTGTGTGATCAAAATGAAGCATATCCTAACTATATGATTTTGTAGGGATGAACTTTCTTTTGCCATGCTATTTTGAGAAGACATGATTACTTTGATTAGTATGCTTGAAGTATTACTATTTCTTTTATCAATATGAACTTTTATTTTGTATTCATTCGGATCTGAATATTCATATCACAAGTAAGAAGAATTACATTGAAATTATGCCAACTAGCATTCCACATCAAAAATTATCTTTTTTATCATTTACCTACTCGAGGACGAGCAGGAATTAAGCTTGGGGATGCTTGATACATCTCCAACGCATCTATAATTTTTGATTGCTCCATGCTATATTTTCTACTGTTTTAGGCAATATTGGGCTTTATTTTCCACTTTTATATTATTTTTGGGACTAACCTATTAACCGGAGGCCCAGCCCAGATTTGTTGTTTTATGTCTATTTGGTGTTTGAGGAAAAGGAATATCGACGGAGTCAAAGCGGAATGAAATCAAGCTGGAGAAGTTATTTTTGGAAGGAAACCCACCTGATGGACTTGGACCCCACGTCATAAGATACGGGAGGTGCTCACGAGGGTGGGGGGCGCGCCCACCCCCCCTGGGCGCGCCCCCTGCCTCGTGGGGCCCCCTAGCTCCACCGACGTACTCCTTTCACCCATATATACCGTCGTACCCTAAAACTTCCAGAACAGAAGATAGATCGGGAGTTCCGCCGCCGCAAGCCTCGAGCCACGAAAAACCAATCGGGACCCCTTTCCGGTACCACTGGGGGGGATCCATCACCGGTGGCCATCTTCATCATCCCGGCGCTATCCATGACGAGGAGGGAGTAGTTCACCCTCGGGGCTGAGGGTATGTACGAGTAGCTATGTGTTTGATCTCTCTCTCTCGTGTTCTTGAGGTGATACAATCTTGATGTATCCCGAGCTTTCCTATTGTAGTTGGATCTTATGATGTTTCTCCCCCTCTACTCTCTTGTGATGAATTGAGTTTCCCCTTTGAAGTTATCTTATCGGATTGAGTCTTTTATGAACACTTGATGTATGTCTTGCCGTGATTATCTGTGGTGACAATGGGATATCATGTGCCACTTGATGTATGTTTTGGTGATCAACTTGCGGGTTTCGTGACATTGGGAACCTATGCATAGGGGTTGGTACACGTTCCTGACTCTCCGGTAGAAACTTTGGGGCACTCTTTGAAGTACTTTGTGTTGGTTGGATGAATCTGAGATTGTGTGATGCATATCATATAATCATGCCCACGGATACTTGAGGTGACAATGGAGTATCTAGGTGACATTATGGTTTTGTTTGATTTGTGTCTTAAGGTGTTATTCTAGTACGAACTCTTTTATAGATTGATCCGAAAGAATAGCTTTGAGGTGGTTTCGTACCCTACCATAATCTCTACGTTTGTTCTCCGCTATTAGAGTGACTCTTTGTTGCATGTTGAGGGATAGTTATATGATCTATCTATGTTATTATTGTTGAGAGAACTTGCACTAGCGAAAGTATGAACCCTAGGCCTTGTTTCCTATCATTGCAATACCGTTTACGCTCACTTTTACCACTTGTTACCTTGCTGTTTTTATATTTTCAGATTACAGAAACCTATATCTACTATCTATTTTGCACTTGTATCACCATCTCTTCGCCGAACTAGTGCACCTATACAATTTACCATTGTATTGGGTGTGTTGGGGACACAAGAGACTCTTTGTTATTTGGTTGCAGGGTTTCTTGAGAGAGACCATCTTCATCCTACGCCTCCCACAGATTGATAAACCTTAGGTCATCCACTTGAGGGAAATTTGCTACTGTCCTACAAACCTATGCACTTGCAGGCCCAACAACGTCTACAAGGAGAAGGTTGCGTAGTAGACATCAAGTTGGCATAAATCGAGATTAGGATTTGTCACTCCGATTGTCGGAGAGGTATCTCTGGGCCCTCTTGGTAATGCACATCACAATAAGCCTTGCAAGCAATATGACTAATGAGTTAGTTGCGGAATGATGCATTACGGAACGAGTAAAGAGACTTGCCGGTAACGAGATTGAGCTAGGTATTAAGATACCGACGATCGAATCTCAGGCAAGTAACATACCGATGACAAAGGGAACAACGTATGTTGTTATGCAGTTTGACCGATAAAGATCTTCGCAGAATATGTAGGAACCAATATGAGCATCCAGGCTCTGCTATTGGTTATTGACCGGTGACATGTCTCGGTCATGTCTACATAGTTCTCGAACCCGTAGGGTCTGCACGCTTAAAGTTCTGTGACGATCGGTATTATGAGTTTTTGTGTTTTGATGTACCGAAGGTAGTTCGGAGTCCCAGATATGATCACGAACATGACGAGGAGTCTAGAAATGGTCGAGACGTAAAGATCGATATATCAGACGACTATGTTCGGACACCGGAAGTGTTTCGGGAGGTTTCGGACATATACCGGAGTACCGGGGGATTACCGGAACACCCCGGGGAGTATAATGGGCCTATTGGGCCTTGCTGGAGAAGAGGAGGGCGGCGGAGCAGGCGCGCGCCTCCCCTTCTAGTCCGAATTGGACAAGGAGGAGGCGCGCCTTTCCTTCCCCTTTCTCTCCTCCTTCCCCCTTCTCCTACTCCTACTAGGAAAAGAGGAGTCCTACTCCCGGTTGGAGTAGGACTCCCCCTTGGCGCGCCCTCCTCATGGCCGACCGCCTCCCCCCTAGCTCCTTTATATACGGGGGCAGGGGGGCACCCCAAGACACAACAATTGATCATTAATCTCTTAGACGTGTGCGGTGCCCCCCTCCACCATAATCCACCTCGGTCATATCGTAGCGGTGCTTAGACGAAGCCCTTCGTCGGTAGCATCATCATCACCGTCACCACACCATCCTGCTGACGAAGCTCTTCCAGGAAGCTCTACTAGATCATGAGTTCGCGGGACGTCACCGAGCTGAACGTGTGCTGAACGCGGAGGTGCCGTACGTTCGGTGCTGAGGATCGGCCAATCGTGAAGACATACGACTACATCAACCGCGTTTATATAACACTTCCGCTTACGGTCTACGAGGGTACGTGGACGACACTCTCCCCTCTCGTTGCTATGCATCACCATGATCTTGCGTGTGCGTAGGATTTTTTTGAAATTACTACGTTCCCTAACACTTGCCCGGCAAGGGTTGCCTAAGGGCAATGGTGACTACGCGCGTATGGGGGTATGAGTTATCCAACCTTCTAACCCTTTCTATGGTTGCCACATGCCTCCTTTTATAGATCAAGGGGTTACCACACTGGCAAAGTAGTCATTACGCACTGATAAGATAGCAATAGTGCTATCATACTGTAACATCCCAAATTTCCAATTTGGAATGTTATACATAGAGCATCATTGCATACCATATTTTTTTCGTTGCATTTTTGCTCGATCCTAGAAATTTTACCCAACTCAAGGACCCACGGAGAGAGTTGGGGATTTCGTTATTTTCATATTTGAGTTTTCTCAAAATTTGAAAATAGGATCATTTCATTTTAATTATTTTATCTTCAATTATTTCTACTACCAAAATATAAGAGAGGGAATAAAATGACTTTCCCAAAATAAAGAAATAATGAAGATTTAATAATAAAATCAAATAAGATTTTATTTTGGAGTTTTTCGACTTTTTATTTGAACTTAGGAAAAATGCGCGTTTTTCAAAATTGCATTTAGGCCCCAAATAAATGTTCATTAAATCCGGCTTGATTTTAGAAGCCGGGGAAAATTTATTTCGGGATTTTTGGAGTTCGTTTAGTACTTCTTTTTATTTTATTTTCTGCGCGTAATTATTTTATAAAACGCCACCGACCTCTGAGCCGTGTCCGCCTAGGACTCCGGCCCGTGAGGCTTATAAGCCGCCCACCGAGAGAACCCTAGCCCGAGCCGCCGCGCCTCGCCCGCCTCGACCAGCGGACCCGCCGCCCCGACCAGCCGGACTCGCCGCCGCCGACGAGGTTCGCCGCCGCCGAGGTTCGCCGCCGCCTCGATCCACGTGTCGCCGGTTTTTTTAGAAAACCGGGCGGTTTTTCTTAGAAAACCGGGCGGTTTTTCTTTGGTTTTTATTTTGGTTTTTTTTCCGGTTTTTTTAGTTTCGGTTTTTTTATTAGTTCGGTTTTTTCGGTTTAGGCTAATTAGCGGACGTTCGTCCGTTAGTTCGTTTAAACGAACGCATTCGTCAGATTAGTTTAGTTAACGAACGTCCGTTCGTTAACCCGTTCGTCGTTTTTCTTTTTCTCGGATTTAATTCATGATTTTTCTGATCGCGATTTCTGATCCGATTTTCATTTTAGTATTAACTTTTCGCTCGTTTATCGGAATCAGGCGATTCAAGCGCCTGGAGTTTCATCTCGAAACTCTCTTTCCGAATAACCAACTTAAACGAGCTCTTGCTTCTGTAAAATTTGACTTAGATCCAGATTAGTAAAACGAAGCTGTTTTCTTCCGCCGTTTGACTTTCGTTGCTTCATTTGATTTGATTCTTTTTGCAAACCGGAGTTCTTAAGTTGAACTATCTGGTTAGATCTATTTGAGTTTTACCTGTGCATTAGATGAGTACTTATTGTATGCTTGCTTGTTTGTCTGCGATAGAATACCCGGAGTGCGCCGCCTGTTACTTCGAGTCTCTAGGTTTCGCGGATCATCAGCAAGGCAAGTAACACTTTGATCATACCTCTTCTCATACCCAGTTTTTATGCATTAGATCTATCCTCAAACACATGCATGATTAGGTTCTAAATTAAGTTGTGGGATGGGAAGTAGTTGAGGTAGTACCTATTACCTGTTTTATTATAAACCTTTGGGAGTTACTTCTATGTTTGCTTCTTATGCTATGCTATGCTAGTAGACGTGGATTGGGTGAGTGTATCCATGACAGATGTGAGATTGTTATTAATGGTTTATTTAAGGTGGCAACTTAAACACACATCCGGGTGGATTGAGGCACTGGTTTCTATCGAGGACTTGCTGTATTTCTTGGACCGCCACCCAGGCTCAAAGGGATCATGAGATTATTCAAACTAGAAACTTCCGTGTGCAGCCACAAGCCATTATGGGCTCTGGCATAGTTGATTAAGTTGTGCGAACTCTTACGGGTAGACTAGCTGATGTAGGGGTTGTAGGTTGGTACGGTCTACCCACATGTAAGGTACTAGCGCTTCTGAAAGACTATGTCTCGGTCATCCGTCTCTCAAACACCTTGTAGTGCGAGAAACCAAGCGGAGGCGATCGAGTCTTGTGGGGAAAAGTCATAAACCTCTGCAGAGTGTATAAACTAATCATGGTTAGCCGTGTCCCCGGTTATGGACGTCTTGAGTGTCTAGTACTTGGATATCATGTGAATCTCATCATGTTACTTCTAAATTAATATTGTTGGGTTGGTTAATGAGTACTTTTAATTGGGATTGAGAATGCTGTCAACCATTCTCCATGTTTCACAACCACCATGATAGTTAAATAAATTTTATTCCTTTGCAGTAGGGAAAAATTGGCTTTATGCAAAAACTGTAACCATAGAGCTTTTCCACCAGCCAAATATGCATGTAGTATAGGCTTTTTACTCCATTGTTTCTCTATGTGTTACATTGCCAGCATATTCCATGTGCTGACCCGTTTTCCGGCTGCAACGTTTCATGTTGCAGACTTTTCAGACGACGAGTACGGTGCTTAGGTCATGGTTCTATACTCAGTGATGCCGTTGGAGTTGATGGACTCGCTTATTCTTCCAAGCCTTCCGTTGTTATCGTTATTAGATGGCCTTATGCCATATTTATTTTTATTAAGTTCTCTCTTGAGACATTCAATTGTAATAAGTGTGTGATTGCTACTCTGTTATAAATCCTCCGAGTATTGTGTGGTGTCAGCATTACTGATCCAGGGATGACATTGAGCACAGAGATCAGGCTATTTGAGGTCTGGTCGCTACAAAGATGGTATCGAGCACACGGCGGCGGTAGGACACGACCATTAAGCTAAAGCCCTAGATCACTACTCTCTCTTCTCATTTCTAACTCCTCATCTTTTCTACTCTTTTAGGATGGCGAAGCGAGGATCAAGTTCACCCAACGGATGAAGATACACCCTTTGGACGACACCGAAGGAAGTCACTAAGTACCTAAACATCGGATTACCAAGCTTCACCGGGACCTACAATTCCACTTTACCCGAGAAGAGCGCTGGAAGATTCAAGCTCAAGTTCCCGGTAGGACGTTTTCACCAATCACGGAGCCCATAGAGTGTGTCTTCAATGCACCAACCTGGAGTCTGGGAAAGAGCATGGCAGCTCACGTAACCATGGGACGCATTGGAGAAGTTTACAAAGAAGACCTCAAGGATACTATCTACCAGATTTGCGGGCGCCAAGATGAACAATGGGTGATAGTTGGCACTAAGAAGGATCGATCCATTGCAGCTTTCATTCAGGAGTTAAATCAACACATTCAACGCCAGGAGAACCAGATGTGCGCAGACATGATAGAGTTGAAGACAGCAAAAGCCAAGATTATCGAACTAGAAGGAGGCGAAGGCCACTCGCAAGGACTACATGGAGGAGATTGTAGCTCTAGTGGGACAAAGCGGCGATCTTAAGGAGAAGATTGAAGAACTCATGGGAAATTCAGCACCGGAGGAGAAGATGAAGATAGCACCTGTCCGAGAGAACTACATCATCATCGGCGACACCGATTCGATCCTAGTGATGATGATTTGAAGATGAAGCTGGAGCAGATATCATGGAGTCTTCATCGGAGCAGTTTTTCTAGTTGACCACCATAACAGTAGTAGATTTCCCCCATTTTAATTAGTTTTAGTTTCATCACTTTGTAACGATAGATAGACCGTTGTATGCCCTTGTTTGAATTGATTGGAGTGGTATTGTGTGATTTTGTCTCATGTGCATATGGGTAGTGTTTTCTCTCTAGACCTCATTCTACTCCTAACTCTCGTCTTTTCTTAAAACCCTCAGATGCCTCCGAGACGCGACACCGGATTTGTTTTCCCGCCAGAGATCACTCAGTTGATTCAGCAGCAGAATGCCTTGATTCAAACATTGGTACAGAACCAAGGCAACAACAACAACAACAACCCACCACCACCACCACCTGTTAACCATTTGACCCGTTTCTTAAGGCTGAATCCGCCGGTGTTTTCTAGTAGCACCGAGCCGATTGTAGCAGATGATTGGCTCCGTAAGATAGGGAGGGAGTTGACCACTGCAGGATGTACAGATGGAGAAAGGGTGAAGTTTGTTGCACATCACCTTGAAGGACCCGCGGCAGCAAGGTGGGAGAATTTTACAGCCACTTACCCTATAGACACTGTCACATGGGATCGGGCCAGCAAGCTTTCCGTCTTGCCCATGTTTCGCAGGAGCTATGGCCATGAAGAAGCGTGAGTTTGCAACTTACGCCAAGGAGGGACGGACAGTTGGCAATATGTGGATGATTTGAGAAGCTAGCACGTTCGCCCTAGATAGCGTTATTACGGATGCGCCATAGCGGAGAAGTTTCTAGAAGGACTGAATGATGAGCTGAGCATGCAGTTGATGGTAGCCACCTTCAACAACTACCGGGAGTTGGTAGATCGTGCTCTTATGATTGAAGGGAAGCAGCAGATTGACTATCGCAAGAGGAAGTATGGACAGGGGAAGAATAACTCTGGAGCTCAGCAGAAACTTCGCTTTACCCCGAAGACAGGAGGACAATTTCAGCATACCCATGGAGGAGGTAGCTCGCACAAGCATAATGGCACCAAGAATGGGAATGGGAATGGAGGAAGCAATGGACAAAACCGCACCAACCCGTCAACACCATCCAAGGTAGACCTGAGCCACATCACTTGCTTTAAGTGCCGCAAGACCGGGCATTATGCAAATGATTGTCCAGAAGGCCAAAATGGAAATGGTAATGGAAGCTCAGGAAAGAAGCCGAACCCTTTCAACAACGGACAAGTGAACCACGTTACCATGGAGGAGGTTGAAGCTCAGCCAGATGCAGTAATAGGTAAGTTTTTGGTTAAGTCATTTACTGCAGTTGTTCTTTTTGATCTTGGTGCATCGCATTCATACATATCAAGGGATTTGTGGATAAGTTTAGTCTGCCCACTAGGACTCTTAAGACACCCATGCTAGTAAGCTCACCGGGAGCGGAGTATATGGCCAGTCAAGGATGCTTTCAAGTGCCATTGAGTATAGGGAGGCATGTTTTCCCAACGGATTCAATTATATTGGAATCCCAAGGTTTGGATGTAATTCTTGGTATGGATTGGCTATCGATGTATGGAGGAAACATCGATTGCGCCAGTAAGTCAATTTTGCTTACCACCCCAGAAGGGAGGAGAATCAAGTTTGTATCACGGCATGAGCCGAGGAGAGCACATGTAAATTCCTTAACGGGAGTTGTGCAGGAGGAAGTACCAGTGGTAAGGGATTTCCCCGATGTGTTTCCGGAAGAGTTGCCAGGCATGCCACCGGATAGAGACATTGAGTTTCTGATTGAACTACTGCCAGGCACTGGGCCGATATCTAAGAGACCGTATAGGATGCCAGCCCAAGATTTGGAGGAAATTAAGAAGTAGATTAAGGAGTTACTGGACAAAGGTTTTATTCGCCCAAATTCTTCGCCTTGGGGATCACCAGTACTTCTAGTGGAGAAGAAGGATGGATCATTAAGAATGGTTGTGGATTGTCGAGGATTGAATGAAGTGACCATTAAGAACAAGTACCCCCTGCCGATGATCAACGACTTGTTTGACCAATTGCAAGGAGCTAAGGTGTTTTCTAAGATCGATTTGCGACCAGGGTACCATCAGTTGAAGATTCGAGAGCGGGACATACCTAAGGCGGTTTTTACCACAGTGCGGGCTGTATGAGTACACCGTTATGTCATTTGGTCGACTAACGACCTGCCTATTTATGAACATGATGAACAAAGTGTTTATGGAGTTTTTGGATAAGTTCGTCGTGGTGTTCATTGATGATATTTTGGTTTACTCGAAGAATGAAGAGGAACATAAGGAGCATTTGCGTTTGGTACTCGAGAAGCTCAAAGAACATCAGTTATATACCAAGTTCAGCAAGTGTGAGTTTTGGTTGAAGGAAGTTGGATTTCTTGGACATGTTATATCCGGAGAAGGTATAGCAGTAGACCCCACTAAAGTTGTCCTTTGTAATAAAGCGGGAAGCGCCAACAACAGTTGGAGAGATCCGGAGTTTCCTTGGACTCACGAGGTACTACGGAGATCCATTGAGAATTTCTCAAGGATTGCGAAGCCTATGATGAATTGTTGAAGAAGGATACCAAGTTCATTTGGATGAGGAGTGTGAAGCTAGTTTCCAAGAGTTGAAGAAAGCGTTTGGTTACCTCGCCAAATGTTAATTCTGCGGATCGGACCAAGGATTATGAGGTGTATTGCGGCGCTTCACGTCGAGGACTTGGAGCAAAGTGCTTATGCAGGAGGGAAGAGTTGTTTCGTATGCTTCACGACGCCTTAAGCCTCATGAGCTAAATTATACTACGCATGATTTGGAGTTAGCAGCCGTAGTGCATGCGTTGAAGACTTGGAGACATTTCCTCATTGGAAATCATTGTGAGGTGTATACGGATCACAAGAGTTTGAAGTACATCTTCACACAGAAGGAGTTAAATCTCAGGCAAAGGAGATGGTTGGAGCTCATTAAGGATTATGACATGAGATTGCATTATCACCCCGGAAAGGCTAACATTGTAGCAGACGCGTTGAGCCGTAAGAGTCACGTCAACACACTAATGACGGGGGAAATACCAAAGGAATTAGCCGAGGATCTTCGCGAACTATGTTTGGAAATAGTTTCGAGAGGCTATGTAGCAGCATTGGAGATTCAGTCAACGTTGATGGATAGAATCAGGGAAGCCCAGAAGACTGATAAAGAGATTACCTATATAAAGGAAAGGATGAGCGAAGGAAAGCCTAAGGGATTTCGTGAGGATGAGCATGATACCCTATGGTTTGAAGACCGTGTTTATGTGCCCAATGACCCGGAGATCAGGAGGTTGATTCTACAAGAGGCACATGATTCACCATATTCGATTCACCCAGGAAATACCAAGATGTATTTGGATTTAAAGAATACTTTCTGGTGGACCGGAATGAAGAAGGATATTGCAGAGTACGTAGCAGTTTGTGATGTATGTCAGAGGGTGAAGGCAGAACATCAGAAGCCAGCAGGATTGTTACAGCCATTGCCTATACCCAAATGGAAGTGGGATAAACTAGGTGGATTTCATCACGGATTGCCGGGACTCGTTCAAAGCTATGACTCGATTTGGGTTGTAGTCGATCGTTTGTGAAGGTAGCTCATTTCATTCGATAGAAGACTACCTACAGCGATGCCAAATTGGCTAAGATATACATGACCAGGATTGTATGCTTGCATGGAGTTCCAAGGAGTATCGTATCAGATAGAGGAACCCAATTTACCTCAAAGTTCTGGAAGCAGTTGCACGAAATTTTGGGAACCAGACTGGAGTTTAGCACAACTTTTCATCCACAGACAGATGGACAAACCGAGAGAGTCAACCAGATTTTGGAGGATATGCTTAGAGCTTGTGCTTTGGATTATGGATCAAGTTGGGATGACAACTTGCCGTATGCGGAGTTTTCTTATAACAACAGTTACCAAACCAGTCTGAAGATGGCACCTTTCGAAGCCTTATACGGAAGGAGGTGCAGGACCCCGTTGTTGTGGGATGAAGTTGGAGACCCCCAGTTGTTTGGACCAGATTTGATTAAGGAATCTGAACAGAAAGTAAAGTTGATTCGCGATAGGCTCAAGGTAGCCCAGTCAAGACAGAAGAGTTATGTGGATTCAAAATGCAAGGAGCGAGAATACTGAAGTCGGAGAGCGAGTTTACCTTGATATCGCCACTTGAGGAGTTAAGCGTTTTGGAGTTAAGGAAAGTTAGCACCTCGATTTGTAGGACCTTATCGTGTTTTGGAATGCATGGCGAAGTTGCGTACAAGTTGGAACTACGAAGGGTTGTCGGGAGTTCATGATGTGTTTCATGTTTCTCGATTGAAGAAGTGTCACGCAGAGATGGCGATATACCCTTTGAGATACAAGTACACCGAAAGCGATCCAGTTGAATGATGATTTGACCTATGAGGAGAAACCAGTTAAGATTACGGAGTATGCCGGCCGAGTCACCCATGACAAGGTCATTAAGTTTTGCAAAGTTTAGTGGAGCCACCACACCGAGGATGAAGCCACCTGGGAACGAGAGGAAGATTTGCTTAAGGACCACCCTCACCTATTTTCTAGCCAACCCGAATCTCGAGGGCGAGATTCATCTTAAGGGGGTAGGTTTTGTAACATCCCAAATTTCCAATTTGGAATGTTATACATAGAGCATCATTGCATATCATATTTTTTTCGTTGCATTTTTGCTCGATCCTAGAAATTTTACCCAACTCAAGGACCCACGGAGAGAGTTGGGGATTTCGTTATTTTCATATTTGAGTTTTCTCAAATTTTGAAAATAGGATCATTTGATTTTAATTATTTTATCTTCAATTATTTCTACTACCAAAATATAAGAGAGGGAATAAAATGACTTCCCAAAATAAACAAATAATGAAGATTTAATAATAAAATCAAATAAGATTTTATTTTGGAGTTTTAGCCTTTTTATTTGAATTTAAGAAAATACGCGTTTTCAAAATTGCATTTAGGCCCCAAATAAATGTTCATTAAATCCGGCTTGATTTTACAAGCGGGAAAATTATTCGGGCTTTTTGGTGTCCGTTTAGTACTTCTTTTTATTTATTTTTCTGCGTAATTATTAAAAAACGCCATGCGACCTACGGGCGTGTCGCCTAGGACTCCCGCCCATGAGGCTTCTCATGAGCCCACCTGGGAACCCTAGCCCGGCCGCCCACTCTCGAGCCTCGCCGCCGCCCGACCCCGGACCCGCCGCCCGACCCGCGGACTCCCGCCGCCCGGCGAGGTTCGCCGCCGCCTCGATCCGCGTGTCGCTAGTTTTTTTAGAAAACCGGCGGTTTTCTTGATTTTATTTGGTTTTTATTAGCTCGGTTTTTTGGTTTAGGCTAATTAGTGGACGTTAATCGTTAGTTCGTTTAAGCGAACGCGTTCGTTAGATTAGTTTAGTTAACGAACGTCCGTTCGTTAACCCGTTTGTCGTTTTTCTTTTTCTCGGATTTAATTCGTGATTTTTCTGATCGCGATTTCTGATCCGATTTTCGTTTTAGTATAACTTTTCGGTCGTTTATCGGAATCAGGCGATTCAAGCGCCTGGAGTTTCGTCTCGAAACCCTCTTTCCGAATAACCAACTTAAACAAGTTTTTGCTTCTGTGAAATTTGACTTAGATCCAGATTAGTAAAACGAAGTTGTTTTCTTCCGCCGTTTGACTTTCGTTGCTTCATTTGATTTGATTCTTTTTGCAAACCGGAGTTCTTAAGTTGAACTATCTGGTTAGATCTATTTGAGTTTTACCTATGCATTAGATGAGTACTTATTGTATGCTTGCTTGTTTGTCTGCGATAGAATACCCGGAGTGCGCCGCATGTTACTTCGAGTCTCTAGGTTTCGCGGATCATCAACTAGGCAAGTAACGCTTTGATCATACCTCTTCTCATACCCAGTTTTTATGCATTAGATCTATCCTCAAACACATGCATGATTAGGTTCTAAATTAAGTTGTGGGATGGGAAGTAGTTGAGGTAGTACCTATTACCTGTTTTATTATAAACCTTTGGGAGTTACTTCTACGTTTGCTTCTTATGCTATGCTTTGCTAGTAGACGTGGATTGGGTGAGTGTATCCATGACAGATGTGAGCTTGTTATTAATGGTTTATTTAAGGTGGCAACTTAAACACACATCTGGGTGGATTGAGGCACCTAGTTTCTATCAGGACTTGCCTGTATTTCTTCGGACCGCCACCCAGGCTCAAAGGGATCATGAGATTATTCAAACTAGAAACTTCCGTGTGCAGCCACAAGCCATTATGGGCTCTGGCATAGTTGATTAAGTTGTGCGAACTCTTACAGGTAGACTAGCTGATGTAGGGGTTGTAGGTTGGTACGGTCTACCCACATGTAAGGTGCTAGCGCTTCTGAAAGACTATGTCTCGGTCATCCGTCTCTCGAACACCTTGTAGTGCGAGAAACCAAACGGAGGCGATCGAGTCTTGTGGGGAAAAGTGCGCAAACCTCTGCAGAGTGTATAAACTAATCATGGTTAGCCGTGTCCCCGGTTATGGAAGTCTTGAGTGTCTAGTACTTGGATATCATGTGAATCTCATCATGTTACTTCTAAATTAATATTGTTGGGTTTGTTAATGAGTAATTTTAATTGGGATTGAGAATGCTGTCAACCATTCTCAATGTTTCACAACCACCATGATAGTTAAATAAATTTTATTCCTTTGCAGTAGGGAAAAATTGGCTTTATGCAAAAACTGTAACCATAGAGCTTTTCCACCAGCCAAATATGCATGTAGTATAGGCTTTTTACTCCATTGTTTCTCTATGTGTTACATTGCCAGCATATTCCATGTGCTGACCCGTTTTCGGGCTGCAACGTTTCATGTTGCAGACTTTTCAGACGATGAGTACGGTGCTTAGGTCGTGGTTCTATACTCAGTGATGCCGTTGGAGTTGATGGACTCGCTTATTCTTCCAAGCCTTCCGCTGTTATCGTTATTAGATGGCCTTAAGCCATATTTATTTTTATTAAGTTCTCTCTTGAGACATTCGATTTTAATAAGTGTGTGATTGATACTCTGTTATAAATCCTCCGAGTACTGTGTGGTGTCAGCATTACTGATCCAGGGATGACACTGAGCACAGAGATTAGACTGTTTGAGGTCTGGTCGCTACACATACCTAATTTTGCGGGCTGACAAGGCGCATTAAATGCACCACTCAATGTCACATCGTTGGTTGCCCGGCAAGGCTTGCCAGGCTATCTTGCTAGCTCCGCGCCTTCTCGCTTGACACGTCGCAGGACGGGTGTCGTCTGTGGGTTTTTCCTATAGGGAGAGGCTTCCATGTGGCGAATGGCTGCCACTTAGTCACTCTGCGGCTTGATACCACACTGATCAATGACGTGGGTCGTGGTGGAGTGGTTGGTGAGGTGTGATACGTTTCCAACGTACCTATAATTTTTTATTGTTCCATGATATTATATTATCATTCTTGGATGTTTTATAATCATTTTATAGTCATTTTATATCATTTTTGGGACTAATCTATTGACCCGGTGCCTAGTGCCAATTGCTGTTTTTTGCTTGTTTATTACATCGCAGGAAATCAATATCAAACGGAGTCCAAACACAGCGAAACTTTTTGTGGATTTTTTATGGATCAGAAGACTCCCGATGGGCCAGAGCAACACCTAGGGGGTGCCCCGATGGGGGCACAACCCACCAGCGCGCTGGCGCGCCCAGGTGGGTTGTGCCCACCTCGGTGGCCTCCCGCACCCCCTCTTTACCCTATAAATTCCCAAATATTCCAAAAACCCTTGGGGTTAACCTAGATCAGAAGTTCCACCGTTGCAGGGCTCTGTAGCCACCGAAAACCAATCTAGACCCCGTTCTGGCACCCTGCCGGAGGGGGAATCATCATCGGTGGCCATCTACATCATCCCGGCGGCCACCACGATGAGGAGGGAGTAGTCCACCCTCGGGGCTGAGGGTTTGTACTAGTAGCTATGTGTTTAATCTCTCTCTCTCTCTCTCTCTCTCTCTCTCTCTCTCGTGTTCTTGAGATGTCACGATCTTGATGTATCATGGGCTTTGTTAATATAGTCGGATCATATGGTGTTTTCCCCTCTCTATCTTGTGATGAATTGACTTTTCCATTTGAGATTTTGTTTTATCGGATTGAATACTTTTATGGATTTGGGAGCACTTGATATATGTCTTGCATATGAATACTCGTGGTGACAATGGGGTATCATATTGATTCACTTGATGTACGTTTTGGCATTCAAGTCGTGGATTCCTTAGGTGACATTGTGGTAATCTATGCATAGGTGTTGATGAACGTTCTTGTCTTTGTTTCTTCGGTAGAAATCTTGTGTCGGGGTACTAAAGTTTGGGCCCTTTAGCACCCCATACTTGTGCACGGGTAGTCGTAGCTACACCCGCGATGAGGCCTGTGTCAGGACCCCGATTCCAAGTCACATCGATCTAGCCGGTAACACCTCATATCACTTTGTGGCCTCACGCACGGTATTCCCATGGGTGTCGCCTTACCATGGCCCGGGACCGTTTGCGCCTTTTGGCTCACGTATATGATAGTGTCGCTAGCATCCATATGACAGAGAACCCAGGCCGACATGACTAGTCATGAACCCAAAGTGGCACTAACTTACGGGGACAGGCATACATGAATCAACATCGAGCATGTCGGTCAGCAGCGTGCGAATCCAGGCTGTAGCACTGGGCTAACAGGACTCCGATGAACCGGGCTGTAGCAGGCTAGGCAAGACTCCGGATGTCACCACGTGACATTTCCCCGAAGGGACAGACACAGGAACGAAGTGAATCACATGTCGGCCAGTCAAGTGTTCTGGAGCAGTAGTGCTGGGCTAGCAGGACTCCGATGAACCGGGCTGTAGAGGACTACTATGGCTCATGGAAGCACAAGACTACATTTCCCCATAAGAGAGGCTACCAAGGATACACAACTAGGTTGTCGGATCCCACACATACCAAGCATTTCAATCATACACACAATATGCTCGATATGTGTAAATACAACATGGCATCACAACATAACTCTACGACTCAAGTATTTATTCATTAGGCTCCGAGGAGCCAAGTATTACAAACATGGGTCTCATGACCCAACATACAGAGCATACAAGCATCAAGCGGAAGCATAACCATGTCTGAGTACATACAACTACAAATGAAAAAGGCTGAGAAGCCTGACTATCTACAAGACCCTCCCAAGGGTACAAGATCGTAGCTGAGGTAACAAGCTAAACGTCGAAGTCCACGCGGAACTACTAGTGAGACTGAAGTCTCTCTGCAAAACATAAAATAAGCAAACGTGAGTACAAATGTACCCAGCAAGACTTACATCAGAACTATCTACATATGCAACAGTATCAAAAGGGGGGTGGTGGAGTTTAACTGCAGCAAGCCAGCTTTGACTCAGTGGCTATCCTGAACTACGAATGCTGGTAACTCTTTTGAGGTGGCGCACACGAGTCCACATATTCACCATATCAATACACCACTATGGATCCGCTCCCGTCTACCTACGAGAACGCCATCCATATCACTCACGCTTATCTTCGCATTTTAGAGTATCCACTTCACTTGTCTATGAACTGTATAGGCAACCTAGAAGTCCTTTAGCGCAGACACGGCTATTCGAATAGATCATTTATAACCCTGCAAGGGTGTACTTCTTCACACATGTTTCCACCACTTAGCGTCTGCACACGACATGTGCTCGACAGACTTCAAGCGAAAGCCGACGTGGGTGTAGACCACGACCTAACTAACCACACAAGTCTCTAGTCAGGTTTATCACCTATTGGGTTCCATCCCGAGGAGATCCGGCGGGTTTCGCTCACAGCCCCAAGCGATGTGTGCGAGGTTCCGAGACACCAAGCGGGCACTCAAGTACACGGGCCACGGTGTATCTACGCATCATAGCCCACCCCTAGGGTCAGCGCCACATACGACCTCCAACACATATCCTACAAACACGAAACTAGTTGCAACTCACGGACCGGAGGGCAGGCGGTTAATAAGTCGAGCGGGGTCAGATTTCAGGGCCCAACGTGTGGTAGTAGCTGTTCATGGATCACAAACATAGAACTCAGTTCCTGAGGACGGTTTAAATGAGACAACCCACCATGTACTCCTACATGGCCTCTCACCGCTACCTTTACCAAATCATGTTCACACACTTAGCTCACACACAGTAGGACATGTTCATCACCATTCAAATTCATCCCCGATGAATCAGACCTAACTCAACTCTAAGCAGTAGCAGACATGACAAACAAGCATGAATGAGTAGGCACATCAGGGCTCAAACAACTCCTACTCATGCTAGTGGGTTTCATCTATTTACTGTGGCAATGACAGGTCATGTAGAGGAAAAGGGGTTCAACTAACGCAACATGTAACAGTTGAATTGTTGTTGTCCTAATGCAGTAAAATAGAGCAGGAGCGAGAGAGTGGGATTGTATCGGAATGAACAAGGGGGTTTTGCTTGCCTGGCACTTCTGAAGATAGTATAGTTCTTCATCGGTTTCATCGATCTCGTCGTCGGAACACGTCTATCGAGAGGGGACAACCGCCGGCAACAGAGAAAGAACACAATCAATGCAATGCACAATATGATGCATGATCATGACATGGAAAAATGAGTATGTTGGGCTAATGTAACTACAACCAGATGGGTTTGAGCCATTTTGAACCAAAGGTTCAAAGTTCAAACTCATTTGTGATCTTAAATACTGCCTTATCATGTTTTGCACTAAAAGGCAAGTTAACTTGTTTAAACATGCATGAAACTAGTACAGATGGATAGATTGGATTTTTCTGATCATTTCTCATATATAACTTATTTCATTCTGAGTTATAGATTATTTTCTATGAATTTTAGAAGTTTTAGCGATTTTCTGGAATTTCGTGAATAAGAATAAATCCAGAAAAAGGTTAACTGCGTCAGCATGACGTCGGGGTGATGTCAGCGGGTCAAAGGCGCCAGCCCAGGTCAAGCCTGACGGCTGGGACCCACATGTCAATGTAACAACTAACTAACAGAGTTAGTTAGTGTTAGGTTAGCACTAACCTAGGTTAATTAGGGCCTGGGCCCACTTGTCGGTGAGTCAACGAACTAACTAGGTTAATTAGTGCTAACTTATCTAACACATAAACTAAACAGGGGCATGGCCCACACGTTAGTCAACCAGGGCGGTCGAACTAGGGTCAAACCAGTGTGAGGTCAAACCCACCGTGACTCGGCGCCGGCCGAGGGCCGAGACAGCGGCGGCTCGGAAATCGCCTGAGGCGTCAAATGGGCGCGAAGAGGCTCTCTGAGGCTGGCGATCGCCCGCATCTAACGGGGCAAGCGGGAGCAGCTGGGGTGGCCGGAGCTGACGGCCGCGAGCTCTTTTGCGGCCGCTGGAGTTCGGTCGTTGCTCGAAATGGCGTTACAGGCGGCGCCAGGAGCAGCGGGTGGTCGTGTTCGACTTGTGGGGATGTACTGAGTGCAGTGGTGAGCTCGGGTGTAAGCTTGCACGACCGTGGCCACGGTGGCAACATGGTCGGCGGCGAGGAGCGCTCGGTTCCGGTGGTAGCACGGTCTAGAGAGAGCAAAAGAGCGCGGGGAGAGAGGGGTTCGGTCCGTGAGCTCACAACGGTTGCAGCAGAGGCTACAGCGAGCTCGGAGGAGGTCCAAAGCAAGCGGGGTGGCAGAGGCGATCTCAGCGACCCGAGGAAGAAGAAGGCGTCGGGGGCGGCGCTTCGAGGCATCCGGCATTGTGTAGCTCAGCGAGGGGGTCGAGGACGAAGTGGCGGAGCTTCTGGGCACGTCGGTGAGGCGTGGGGTGGCCTGTGGCCGCGGGAACGGCGAGCGGCGCGACGGGCGTGTTCGAGCGGCTGTGCATGAGAGAGACAAAGGAGGGGGGAAGCACATGGAGAGGTCGAGGGGATTCCAGGGGTGTGCGTGGCATCTCAAGGGCGTCCAGGGAGGAGCGGCAAGCAGGAGGTGGCCGGGGCACGTGGGCGCGCACGACGGCCACACGCCTCTCGTCCTACTGGCGAGAGGTGGGAGGCGACAGAGGGGGCTGCGGTGGTGGACTTGGCCAGTTGGCTGGGCCGCCAGCTGGGCGGGCCAGGTGGGCTGCACAGGTGAGGCCAGGTACTAACTCTCTCTCTCTCTCTTTTCCTGTATTTCTTTTTCTATTTCATTTCCACTGTTCTGATTTAGTTTAGCCACTAAATCATTTTAATAAATTCTGTAGGTTATTATATGGCTTGCTAAAATATACACAAAGCCACTCACAAACTTCCAGAATTATTGGAGTTATATTTAATATATATTAAATATAAATCCAAAGCAAATAATTATTGGATTAATTCAGATGGCCAAAATAAATGTTTCTGAGCTCTTAAAAATATTGGTTTGAATTTTACCTCTTGCCAATATTTTTATAGAATAACAGGAACATTTTCTTGGACTCATTTGAGAAGATTTTAAAGTTGGTTATTTTTGAACCGATTTCTGAGGGTTTCAACAAACCTCAATTCAACTTTCAGAAATTTTAGGCATGATGCATGAGTGTAGTTGCAATTATTTCACTCAGGTATTCTAGGGCTGTCACAGCTTGAAGGGGGCGATCAAGGATAAAAACAAGATCACTAGAGAAGCGGCCAAGCCATAGACCAGAGAATAGATGACGAGTTGGACCCCTGGCAAGATCCTTGCCCGGACGGCTTGCGAGACCCCGGCAAGATCCTTGTCGGGACGACTTGCAGAGCACTAACATTAACACCACCCTTGAGGTTGGGAGATCTGACACCATCGACAATGTCAAGGCCAAGACACAAGGGCACGTGCGTAGTGGCGTGCATATCTTTGTGAAGGCTAAAAGACAAAGTTCCCAGCAAGGTCCTTGCCGGGGACGACCGCGAGGCCCCGGCAAGACTCTCGTCGGGGACGGTTGCAAGGCCACGACAAGACTCGGCCGCCCAGTCACCACCCTAGCATGGTGGCTGGCCTACCATCCTGGCAAGAACCTGCGTGGTGGCATGCAGATCTTCATTAAGATCTTGCCACCTCTCCAGCACAGCAGCTGGCCAGCCAACTTGGCATTGCATGCCTCGTCGGCCCGGACGCGTGTCGAAATGGGGCGGGGTGGCAGTGTATGGGACAGGATCTATTCCCGTCCCTGATAAAGCTAAGGGGCATGTAAGCAGCGCATTTAATGCATTTGTCCTAGGACGCCAACGATAAACATACACATTGTAGCTACTTTACACCTCCTGTGTGCCACTGTGGCGACCCCTTGGACATATAAAAGGAGGCCCAAGGCGTACTGGAGGAGGATTTCAGACTTTTGATCCTCTTGGCCCAGCTTGCATGCATAGCAGCTAGCCGAAGCTCAATAACACATAATATACACTCAAGCAAGACTAGGGTTTTACGCTTCTCAGCGGCCCGAACCTGGGTAAAAATCCGTCATGTTGATCATTAAATCTGCTCTTTGCACCACCCCTCTTCCCTGCCAAACCGTAGAAGGGATCCACGTGATCCCGTAGGTGTCATTTCCCCCAATATCTTTGGCGCGCCAGGTAGGAGGAGAAGGAGCTCTGCAAACCGGTTAGCACGTCATTTCCTTGATCACCATGGCTCCCAAGAAGAAGGGGATCACGGCGGTCGGTTCGTCCGGAGCCGATCCGCCCGTGCCAGCAGGGCGTGCAATGGAGTAGTCGCGGATGGTGGCAGAAGTGCGGATCACGACCATCCACGACACTCCGGCAACAGAAGCCAGGCGAGCGGCATCGTTCATGCCCAAGACGACGAGCCGCGCGCCACGGGGTCCAAGGGCGGGGCCGTGCTGCCTACGGGCTGCGCGGCGACCTCCAAGACACCCCCACCGGCGCCCACGCCATGGTCCTCCCAGGCCGTGCGCGACGAGCAGCATCGCGACGTTGGTGACCCCGGGCGCTGCCGCGGGAAGAACCCTCTACATCATTCTCGAGATGCGCAGGGCCGACATGCACGCCAAGATGCTGGGCAAGACGGCGCACGGCCGCGGAACCGTTACGGTGCTCCTTCTAACATGGTTAGAAGTCCGAGCACCTCCCGTTCCTCACGCTTGTCGCTGCCACCAACGCTAGCAGAAGCATTAACGCGAGTTCAACTACTCCTCGACTTCCCTCCTGCTGCGGAGAACCAAGAAGAGTGGAGGGCTGCTATCCAGAGCCTTATTGGCCAAGCCAATAAAGATCAATGCCCGGTGGTAGGCCCCTCGCGGCATCGGCCCACCGATCTGGCGCGTGCCGATTGCAGAAGGGCCGGAGGCGCCGCAACCACGGTGCACTCCCCTCCACCACGACAACAACGGTTGCCAGCTCGGTGGGTCGATGCCTGTGATGATGGATCCACAGCTTCGTCCGATCCACGAGCTCGTCGCGACCAACGTCAAGTTCTTCGGGAGTGGGTTGAAGAGGACACTCGAAATACCATCGAGCAGCGACGGGAAGCACGCCATCAATCTGATAGGCGTGCAGGGCCCACTGCGTACAGGCATGCGCCGGGGGATTCTGGTGACCTGCCTTATGAGGTAGGTTGTCTAACTTTTACCCATGAGTTGCGGCAGTTTCATTGGCCCACTACCCGCACGTTCAAACCAGAGATCCCGGAGAAGTACGACGACAAGACTCATCTGTCCGAGTTCCTGAGCATTTACACCATTGCGATGCAAGCTGCCGGGGCTCGGGATGGCAAGGTGGTCGCCAACTACTTCCCATTGGTGCTCAAGCCCAACGTCAGGTCATGGTTGATGCACCTGCCAGTAGATTCCATCTCCTCTTGGTCGGACCTGTGCCACGAGTTTGTTGGCGCCTTTACCATAGGCCACCAAGCTCCTGGCCACGCAAGTGATTTCAATCTCATCCCCCAGAAGGATGGCGAATCCTTGCGTAAGTACATACAGAGATTCAGCCGTGTGTGGTATAACATCCCAGATGGTCATCCTGCCGCTGTCATCTGCACGTTTCATCAGAACATGTGCAACCGCAAGATGCTCGAAGAGCTCGCAATGAACAAGGTTAGGGATGTTGCCGAACTTTACATTTTGGTCGATAGATGTGCTCGGGCTGAAGAAGGAAGGAAGTACCCCAGTGAAGATGCCGACACGGGAAGTGACTCTAGAGACGAAGACGTCGTAGCCCCGGCAAAGAAGGGCCGACGGCGCAATAGGAAGCGCAGGGGCAAAACCATGCTTGCCGTCGAGGAATCCAGCAACCCCGACACCGCCAAGAGGGCTAAGGTTGACGACCCCGGCAAGGAAGTTGCCGGGTGTGCCGCCTGCCAGGGCTTGGCGGCTGCCGACAAGTCGGAGGGCTCCGACAAGCAATATTGCAAGATCCATCGCACCAAGGGCCATGACCTCCAAAACTGTCGGCAAGTTGAGCAGCTTGTGGAGAGGCAAAAAGCTGAGTATGAAAGACGCGACAAGGAGAAGGGCCAGGATGGTGCTGAGGGGTCCGGCAAGAAGCGCGGTGGCCGAGGGGGGCACCTCGGCAAGGAAAAGCAACAAGAGAGGCCTGCTCGAGGCTGTGACAGGAAAGAGGAAGATGATGACCATGAAGAGGACGACAAGTCCAGTGACCAAGAATTTCAAAAGGCCACAGAAGCCATGTGCATTGATGGTGGCGCCTCGTTCCATTCTTCTCACCACTGGCTTAAACAGTGGGCATGCGAGATCAATGCGACAGAGCCATCGATCGATGCCCAGAAGCAACTGAAATGGTCCAACACGCCTATCATTTTCGATGCCGAGGATCACCCTGATCGCACAACCGCGGTCGGGTGCTTGCCGTTGTTGGTTTCGCCAACAATTCGCAACCTCAAGGTGAAGAAAATGCTAGTGGACGATGGGCCGGTCTGAACTTCATCTCGCCCAAGGTGATTAAGAGGTTGCAAATCCCCATGGGAGATCTCGAGGATACGGGCACGTTTCAAGGGATCAATCCGAGGAGAAGCCAGCCGAAGGGTAAGATCACACTACCAATCACGTTTGGTGGTGAGCTGAACTATAGGACACTGAAGATCGTTTTGATGTAGCCAAGATCCCGTTGCCTTATAACGGGATCCTTGGCCGTCCAGCACTGGCCAAGTTTATGGCAGCATCACACTATGCCTACAGCACGCTGAAGATGCCCGGCCCGATGGGCATCATCACTGTCGGCTCCGACAAGAAGGATGCACTCATCTGTGCCGACCAGCTCTACCGGGAGGCGGTGGTAGCACCTGCCGCCAAGGCACTTGCTCCTGCCACTGGAGCCCTCGAGGGGAAGAAGACCTGCAAGACCTCAGTCGCTGGCAAGGCTTCTGGCCCCAGCCAAGTCTCTTGCACCCACTCTGACAAAAGCGCCTCCTCGACGTGATGTGTTCCCGTTGAGGACGTGCCAGAGAGCTCCACCGGCAATAGCAAGAAATCCAAGGCTGCACCACCAGAGACCAAGAAGGTGCCCATCAAGGAGGACGGCACGGGCGGAGCTTTCACTATAAGCTCCACCCTCGACAGCAAATAGGAAAGCATGCTCGTCGCCTTCTTGCGGGCGAATGTCGATGTGTTTGCATGGCAAGCATCTGACATCCCCGGCGTTCCCAGGGAGGTGATTGAGCACCACCTTGTTGTTTGTCCTCATGCGCGGCCCGTCAAGCAAAAGGTCAAGAAGCAAGCTTTGGAGCGACAAGAATTCATCATCGAGGAGATTAGGAAGTTGGAAGCGGTAGGCTTGGTCAGAGGACTACTCCACCCAACATGGTTGGCAAATCCGGTGGTCGTGCACAAGGCAAATGGGAAATGGAGGCTATGCATTGATTATACATATATCAATAAGGCCTGCCCGAAGGATCATTTCCCTTTGTCGCGCATTGACCAGATCGTGGACTCCACTACCGGGTGCAACCTGCTGTCGTTCCTTGATGCCTATTCAGGATACCACCAAATCTTTATGACGAAGGAAGATAAAGAGAAGACCGCCTTTATCACCCCATGTGGTACGTATTGCTTTATATGAATGCCTTTCGGGTTGAAAAGTGCTGGTTCAATGTTTGCAAGAGCAGTTCAGATTGGTTATGGGCCCAGCTCCACAGAACTATGGAAGCTTACATGGACGACATAGTGGTTAAAACCAAGGACAGGGCAACACTTGTGCAAGATTTGGAAGAAACATTTGCAAATTTGCGCAAGATCAACCTCAGGCTCAACCCTGAGAAGTGTGTGTTCGGTGTCCCATCCAGCAAACTTCTCGGGTTCTTTGTGTCTTAATGAGGGATCAAGGCGAACCCCGACAAGATCAAGGCAATTGAGCAGATTGAGGCACCAAGGCGAGTCAAAGATGTGCGTCGGCTTGCTGGCTGCGTTGCTGCTTTGAGTAGGTTCATATCCAAATCTGCTGAGCGCGCCCTCCCCTTTTTCAAGATTTTGAAAAAGGCAGGGCCAATGAAATGGACCCCAGAGGCTGAGCCAGCGTTGTAGGATTTGAAGAGGTACCTCTCCTCTACGCCAATACTAAGTTGCGCCTAAACCGCACGAGCCGTTGCTGCTATATCTAGCGACAACGAATCAAGTGGTCAGTGATGCGCTAGTGGCGCAGAGAGAAGTTGACGAAGAGGCGGTAGCAGTGGCAAGACTGTCGGATGACGAGCTAGAGCTCCGTCGGCGAGTGTGCAGTGCGGCAAGGCGGGACCCCGGTAGAGTTTAGCGCGGGAAGCGGGAGCCCGACAGTGCGGTGCGGCAAGGAAGGATCTGCTCAAGCAAATGAAGTGATACAGAGGAAGAAGATGATGCAGCACCTAGTTAACTTTGTCACCTCCCTCTTGCAGGGGGCTAGATCAAGATACTCTGGTGTGTAGAAGTTGCTCTTCGGCATCCTTATGGCCTCGAGGATGCCACGTCATTATTTTCAAGCACATGAGATCACCGTCATCACTCGCTTCTCGTTGCAATGGATCTTGCATAACCCAGATGCAACCGGAAGGATTGTGGAATGGGCGTTGGAATTGTCAAGCTTTGGTCTCAGGTTTAAAAGCACTTCGACAATCCAGAGTAGGGTCTTGGCGGAGTTCATTGCAGAATGGACCTCAACGCCGGACTAAGAAATTCAAAAGACCACTCTCCCCGGCAAGGAAACAAGCCGCGACTGGATTATGTACTTTGATGGGGCCTTTTCGCTGCAAGGCGCTGGTGCTGGTGTGTTGCTTGTCGCGTCCACCGGAGAGCACCTCAAGTACATAGTCCAAATGCACTTTCCCCGGGAGGGATCAACGAACAACACTGCGGAGTATGAGGGGCTGCTTGCCGGTGTCAGGATCGTGGCAGACCTTGGAATCAGAAAGTTGATCGTCCGTGGGGATTCGCAACTGGTAGTGAAGAAAGTGAACAAGGATTATCAGAGCCCGTTGATGGAAGCTTATGTAGACGAAGTGAGGATGTTGGAAGAGCGTTTTGATGGTCTACAAGCAGAGCATGTTCCTCGAGCAGAGAACAACATTGCTGACAACCTGTCAAAACGTGCTGCCCTCAAGTTACCTGTGGAACCACGGACCTTTGTGCTCCAATTGACTCAGCCATCTGTTGAACCATCGGCAGGACCGAATAGGCGAAGGAAATCAGGCCCCGGCAAGTACTTTCCCGCCGAGCTCCCAGGAGCCGCCGGCAAGGATGTTGCCAGGGACGCCAAGCTTGCCGGGGAGCATCAGGCTCCGGCAGGGCCTCAAGCCCTTGCCATAGAGACAACTACCCCATGGCAGAAGACCTGCCTCTAGTACTTGCCATCGAGCCCCAGGCTCCGGCATGGGCGCAGCACACCATTCAGTTCCTCCAAACAAGGGAACTCCCTGAGGAATAGGAAGAAGCGGCGAAAGTAGTCCGTTGGTCTGGCATGTACCAGTTTGTGGATGATGACCTATACAGGAAAAGACCAAACGGTGTGAAATTGAAGTTTATTCCCCGGGAGGACGGACTGGAGCTGTTGGCAGAGGTACATGGAGGCATATGTGGCTCTCACATAGGATCAAGAGCCCTTGCTGGCAAAGCATTCCGGCAAGGTTTCTTTTGGCCCACTGCTCTCCAGGATGCAACTGCACTAGTAACCCAGTGTGAAGCGTGTTAGTTCCATTCAAAGAAACTCCATCAACCAGCCCAAGCTCTTCAGACAATCCCTCTTTCCTGGCCATTTTCGGTCTGGGGGCTCGACATACTGGGCCCCTTTCCCCGTGCTATCGGGGGCTTTGAGTACTTGTACATTGCGACTGAGAAGTTCACAAAGTGGCCAGAAGTGGAAGCAGTGAGAAAGGTGACATCACAATCAGCCGTCAAGTTCTTCAAGGGACCAGTTTGTCGTTTTGGTGTGCCAAACAGAGTCATCACCGACAACGACACGTAGTTCACAAGCCGCATCTTCATGCAATACATCCAAGACCTCGGCAGCAAGATCTGTTTTGCTTCTGTTGCACATCCGCGAAGCAATGGCCAGGTGGAAAGGGCAAATGCTGAAGTATTGCGGGGCCTCAGAACAAGGACTTTTGATAGGCTGCACAAGTACGGAAGATGCTGGATTGACGAGTTGCCGGTGGTTCTTTGGTCAATCAGGACGATGCCAAATCGAGCCACCGGCCAGACGCCCTTCTCCCTCGTGTACGGGGCAGAAGCAGTTCTCCCCACAGAACTCACATACGGATCACCTTGAGTGCTTGCTTATGATGAGCTTGAGCAAGAGAAGCTGCAGCAAGACGATGCTATGCTCCTTGAGGAAGATCATCTTCAGGTTGCTGTGCAAGCTGCGCGCTACCAGCAAGCCTTGCACCGCTACCATAGCCGCAAGGTTCATGCCCGTAGCTTTGAGGAAGCGACCTTGTTCTTCGGGCGTTCAGTCGGCCAAGAATTCCAACAAGTTGACGCCAAAGTGGGAAGGCCCTTATCGGGTAATATGAGTCACCAGGGCCGGCGCAGTCCGCCTGGAGACCATAGATGGTATCCCAGTGAGCAACTCCTTTAACATCGAACATATTCGCAAGTTTTACCCGTAAGGCGCGGTTGCCGCCCCCCGGCAGGCCACCTTTTGTACAAGCCTTGCCGGCAAGGCATGTAACCCTTTGTATAAAGCCAGGCGTAGGCCCCGAGCAACAGATGAATAAACGAAGCACTGGCGCCCTGAGAATTAGCATGCATGTTAGGTTGAGCTTCTCTCTGGTAGGGTTGATAGTGCCTAGCGGCAACTAACCCCTAGCATAGAGGTCGAGTGTGTGTCTTTTTGTCCCTTCCATTCCTCTTTGGTTCGCAAGCTGCACGGGTGCTTTAGCGGAACTTTTTGGAGGAAAGGAGATGAACTGACACCCTGACCCCAGCAAGCCAAGGCTACCGGGGGCAGCAGATTCAGATAAGTCCTTTTTTTTCCTACTGCGTACTTCCGTATGAAACTTGAACGTAAGAAACTTTGCTCGATCCCATGCCACTGTGCCCCCTCTTCCCCATGCCCAAAATCCCCTTTGGGTTGGAATTTGGTTGTAGTTGCGGTGGAAGGGGGACGGGCGAAGGGCCAAATCCTACTTTGCCCCTACCTCCGCGAAGGGCGTGAGCGTAGCCGTGGTATGAAGCAGGAGGACGGCAAGGCCTGTTGCCGGGTGACGTTGTTTACTTAAAAAATAACAAGGACTCTTTCCTTTGTGTGAGCCTAGCTCACGCACAAAAGAACTCGACAAACACCCTTTTTCTTCATTAATGCATTGATTAACAAGTACAATTCATACGGAATGTAAGCATGAACAAGGGGTTACAAAGTTTAAATTCGACAAGTGCCCGCAGGCTTAAGATCTAAAAAAAGATCAGATGCCCATAATCCCTTTCTTATCCCTCTCCTAAGAAAGTGGATCAAGATAGCGGGAGGGCAAAAGGGGCATCTAGGTGAGGTGCGCACGGCAGAAGACACCAAGAGAACAACCCGGCGGCCGTCCAGAAGAGGGTTGGTGATGATGGTGCCAGGGGAGGAGCCGAAAGATGAGGCAGCGGACCGGCAATACGAGACGAAGGTGTCGATGCCATCATACTCCGACTTGACGGCCCGCCACCCGCCTTCTTCGCCTTCTCTGACCTTCCAGTGCCAGCCGCCTCGGGACTGGACATCCCTAATACCTTTGCCTTACTCTCGTGCAATGACAAGTGAATAAACACTCAACATGAGAATAACACATCTAGCATGGAAAATATTGGCCACCCCTCACCTCCTCGCGAGCGGTACGGGCGCACAAAAGAGAAATTTATTTTGAAAATTAGAGATGGCACATACAAATTTGCTTAGAATGGCAAAAGAATACCGCATATAGGTAGGTATAGTGGACTCATGTGGCAAAACTGGTTTAAAGGATTTTGGATGCACAAGTAGTGATCAAACATAGTGCAAAATGAAGGCTAGCAAAAGATTGAGAAGAGACTAACCAAGAAACAAATAATCTCATAAGCGAGCATTAATCATAATTAACACCGAATAATGCACCACAAGTAGGATATAATTTCGTTGCATAACTATTGACTTTCGTGCTTGCATAGGGAATCACAAACCTTAACAACAATATTCTTACTAAAGCATAATTACTCATCAACATGACTCACATATCACATCATCATATCTCAAAACTATTACAAGGAATCAAGTTTGTTTTGTCCAACGATCTTCATGAAAGTTTTTATTATCCCCTTCTTTGATATCTATCACTTTGGGACTAATTTTCATGTGTTGCTTTTGATAAGCTCAAACAAATATAAGTGAAGATCATGAGCATAATATTTCTTTCTCTCAAATTAATTTAAGTGAAGCAAGAGAGAATTTCTTAAAAAATACTAAAGCACACCGTACTAAAAAAGATATAAGTGAAGCACTAGAGTAATTCCATAGAAAAGAGCTTCATTGACGGGATGTGAGTGCCGCTTACCTTTTCTCCCTGGCAACTATTTGAGGACTCTATTTTATTTAAAAACTTTCAGATCTAAGCATTTTATTAAAACGACAAGCAAAACAAAATAAAATGACATTCTAAGAATTGCACATATCATGTGAAGAAGAAAAAACTTAGGCTCAACCGAGACTAACCGATAATTGTTAATGAAGAAAGGTGGGATGCCTACCGGGGCATCCCCAATCTTAGATGCTTGAGACTTCTTGAAATATTATCTTGGGGTGGCTTGGGCATCCCCAAGCTTGAGCTTTTGTGTCTCCTTAATTACTTTTATATCACGGTTCCCCTAAATATTAAAAACTTCATCCACACAAAACTCAACAAGAACTCGTGAGATAAGTTAGTATCAACCAATGCAAAAACCTTATCATTCTCTGCTGTAGCAAATCACTAAAATTATTATTCAACATTGCATACTAAATGCCTCTGCATATTTAATACTCCTATCCTAAAATCATTATTCAACATTGCATACAAAATGCCTCTGCATATTTAATACTCCTATCCTCAAATAGAATCATTAAACATGCAAACATATGCAAACATAACCGCAATCTGCCAAAACAGTATAGTCTGTAAAGAATGCAATATTCATCATACTTCCCTAACTCCAAAAATTCTGAAAGAATTACCACACTTTAGAAAATTTATCAGAGCTTATGTTTCAAAAAGTTTCAACATTTTATCACATTCTCACTTTTCTAGGGAATTTTTGCAACAGCGGTATACTTTCTGTTTTCAAACACCAACATGTAGACTTGTAAAATAAGCAGAGTAAAGGCTAACATTGCCATTTTTATTGAAATAAAAGATGCAAAACATTATTCAAAATAAAAGAAAGCAAATCATAACAAAATAAATTGACGGTCCAAGTAAAACTCATATCATGTGACGAATGAAAACATAGCTCCAAGTGAGGTTACCGATAATGTTGGAGACGAAAGAGGGGATGCCTTCCGGGGCATCCCCAAGCTTAGTTGCTTCGATCTTCCTTGAATATCACCTTGGGGTGCCTTGGGCATCCCCAAGTTTAGTTTCTTGTCACTCCTTATTCTCCTCACATCGACATCTGACCCAAAACTTGAAAACTTCAACCACACAAAACTTAACGGAACTTTGTGAGATAGGTTAATATGATAAAGAGCAACCATTTCACTTTTGGTAATGTCAAAGACAAGATTCATAATTGTTTCCACATAATGCCTACTCTAGCATATCATTTCCACAATTTATATTGAGCAATATAAGCCATAGAAACTAGAAAACAAGCAAACTATGCATTGAAAACAGAATCTGTCAAAAACAGAACAATCTGTAAAGATCTGAATATTAGTCATACTTCTGCAACTCCAAAAATCCTGAAAAATAAGGACCATGTAGACAATTTGTATATCAATCATCTATAAAACAATTCAGAATTTTTCAATGCTCTAGTGAATTTAAACAATTCTATTTCTGGAAGCAAAAGTTTCTGTTTTTGCACAGATTCAAGTCAACTATCATCCACACTATCCCAAAGGCTTTACTTGGAACTTTATTGAAACAAAAGCTATAAAACATGATTACTATAGTAGCATAATCATGTGAACACACAAAAACAGTAGGTAAAAGTGTTGGGTTGTCTCCCAACAAGCGCTTTTCTTTAATGCCTTTTAGCTAGGCATGATGATTTCAATGATGCTCGCATAATAGATAAGAATTGAAACATAAAGAGAGCATCATGAAGCATATGACTAGCACATTTAAGTCTAACACACTTCCTGTGCATAGGGATTTTGTGAATAAACAACTTATGGGAACAAGAATCAACTAGCATAGGAAGGCAAAACAAGCATAACTTCAAAACTTTCAACACATAAAGAGGAAACTTGATATTATTGCAATTCCTACAAGCATAAGTTCCTCCCTCATAATAACTTTTAGTAGCATCATGAAGAAATTCAACAATATAACCATCACATAAAGCATTCTTTTCATGATGCATAAGCATAGAAATTTTGTTACTCTCCACATGATTAAATTTATTCTCATGAATAGTAGTGGGAGAAAACTCAATAAAATAACTATCATGAGATTGAGAACAAAATCTTGATGACAAGTTTCATGGTTATCATTATTCAATATAGCATACATGTCATCACCGTAATCATCATAGATAGAAACTTTGTTATCATAGTCAATTGAAGCCTCATCATAAAGGTAGATTCATCACTAAATAAAGTCATGCTCTCCAAATCCACTCTCATCATTATAATCATCATAAATAGGAGGCATTCAATCATTATGACAAACTTGCGCATCAAATCTTAGGGGACTAAAAATATCATCTTCATCAAACATAGTACCCCCAAGCTTATGGCTTTGCATATTATTAGCATCATGGATATTCAAAGAATTCATACTAACAACATTGCAATCATGCTCACAATTTATACTACACATTCTACTGAATTCTTCTTCTATCTATTGAGCACAATTTTCCTTTCCATCATTTTCACGAAATACATTATAAGGATTAATAATATGATGCAACCACAATTCCATTTTTTGTAGTCTTCTTTTATGAACCAAACTAGTGATAAAACAAGAAACTAAAAGATTCGATTGCAAGATCTAAAGATATACCTTCATGCACTCACCTCCCCGGCAACGGCGCCAGAAAAGAGCTTGATGTCTGCTATGCAACTTTATTCTTGTAGACATGTGTTGGGCCTCCAAGCGCAGAGTTTTGTAGGACAGTAGCAATTTTCCCTCAAGAGGATGACCTAAGGTTTATCAATCCGTGGGAGGCATAGGATGAAGATAGTCTCTCTCAAACGACCCTGCAACCAAATACAAGAAATCTCTTGTGTCGCCAACACACCCAATGCAATGGCAAATTGTATAGGTGCACTAGTTCAGCGAAGAGAAGGTGATAAAAGTGTAATATGAATGGTAGAAATATATTTTTTAATCTAAATAAATAAAAACAGCAAGGTAGCAAATAGTAAACGGGCACAAAAACGGTATTGCAATGCTTGAAAATGAGGCCTAGGGTCGGTACTTTCGCTAGAGCAATCTCCCAACAATGCTAATATAATTGGATCATATAACCGTCCCTCCAAGTGAGATGAAGAAATCACTCCAAAGTTCCTATCTATCGGAGAACATAAAACGTAATTGTTTATAGGGTACAGAACCACCTCAAAGCTATTCTTTCCGATCAATCTATCCTAGAGTTCATACTAAAATAACACCAAGCTATTCTTTCCGATCGATCTAACCAAGAGTTTGTACTAAAATAACACGAAAGCAAATTCAGATTCGTAATATTCAATCCAACACAAAGAACTTCAAAGAGTGCCCCAAGATTTCTACCGAAGAAACAAAGACAAGAACGCGCATCAATCCCTATGCATAGATTACCCCAATGTCACCTCGGGAATCCGCGAGTTGAATGCCAAAACATATATCAAGTGAATCAATATGATACCCCATTGTCACCATGAATATTCATATGCAAGACATATAATAAGTGATCTCAAATGCATAAAAGTATTCAATTCGATAAAACAAAATCTCAAAGGGAAAACTCAATTCATCACAAGATAGAGATGGGAAAGCACCATATGATCCGACTATATTAACAAAGCCAGCGATACATCAAGATCGTGACATCTCAAGAAGACGAGAGAGAGAGAGAGAGAGAGAGAGAGAGAGAGAGATTAAACACATATCTACTGGTACAAACCCTCAGCCCCGAGGGTGGACAACTCCCTCCTCATGGTGGCCGCCGGGATGATGAAGATGGCCACCGGTGATGATTCCCCCCTCCGGCAGGGTGCCGGAACGGGGTCTAGATTGGTTTTCGGTGGCTAAAGAGCCCTGCGGCGGTGGAACTTCTGATCTAGGTTAACCCCAAGGGTTTTTGGAATATTTTGGAATTTATAGGGTAAAGAGGGGGGTGCGGGAGGCCACCGAGGTGGGCACAACCCACCTGGGTGCGCCTGGGCCCCCAGGCGCGCCCTGGTGAGTTGTGCCCCCCTCGGGGCGCCCCCAGGTGTTGTTCTGGCCCATGGGGAGTCTCCTGGTCCATAAAAAATCCACAAAAAGTTTCGCGGTGTTTTTACTCCGTTTGATATTGATTCCTGCGATGTAAAAATAAACAAAAAACAGCATCTGGCACTGGGCACTGGGTCAATAGGTTAGTCCCAAAAGTGATATAAAATGACTATAAAATGATTATAAAACATCCAAGAATGATAATATAACAGCATGGAACAATCCAAAATTATAGATACGTTGGAGACGTATCAGCATCCCCAAGCTTGAAGGGGGCGATCAAGGATAAAAACAAGATCACTAGAGAAGCGGCCAAGCCAGAAACCAGAGAACACATGATGAGCTGGACCCCCGGCGAGATCCTTGCCGGGACGGCTTGCGAGACCCCGGCAAGATCCTTGTCGGGACGACTTGCAAAGCACTAACAAAACCGACGACTTGCGGAGCACTAACAAAACCGCCACCCTTGAGGTTGGGAGCTCTGACACATCGATAATGTCAAGGCCAAGACCCAGGGGCACGTGCGTAGTGGCGTGCAGATCTTTGTGAAGGCTAAAAGATAAAGTTCCCAGCAAGGTCCTTGTTGGGGACGACCGCGAGGCCCCGGCAAGACTCTCGCCGGGGACGGTTGCAAGGCCACGACAAGACTCAGCCGCCCAGTCACCACCCCAGCACGGTAGCTGGCCTGCCAGCCTGGTAAGCACCTGCGTGGTGGCATGTAGATCTTCGTGAATATCCTGCCACCTCTCCAGCGCAGCAGCTGGCTAGCCAACTTGGCATTGCATGCCTCGTCGGCCCAGACGCGTGTTGAGAAGGGGCGGGGCAGCAGCAGACGGGACGGGCTCTATTCCCGTTCTAGATAAAGCTAAGGGGCACATAAGAAGCGCATTTAATGCGTTTTTCCTAGGATGGCGATGATAAACATAGACATTGTAGCTACTTTACACCTCTGGTGTGCCACTGTGGCGACCCCTTGGACATATAAAAGGAGGCCCAAGGCGTACTAGAGGAGGATGTCGGACTTTTGAACCTCTCGGCCCAGCTTGCATGCATAGCACCTAGCCGAAGCTCAAGAACACAGAATATACACTCAAGCAGGACTAGGGTTTTACGCTTCTCAGCGGCCCGGACCCGGCTAAAATACTGTCATGTTGATCATTAGATCTGCTCTTTGTACCACCCCTCTTCCGTGCCAAACCGTACAAGGGATCCATGTGATCCCGTAGGTGTCATTTCCCCCGACATCTTGGGGCACTCTTTGAAGTTCTTTGTGTTGGATTGAATATTACGAATCTGAATTTGCTTTGGTGTTATTTTAGTACGAACTCTTGGTTAGATCGATCGGAAAGAATAGCTTGGTGTTATTTTAGTACGAACTCTAGGATAGATTGATCGGAAAGAATAGCTTTGAGGTGGTTTCGTACCCTACAAACAATTCCGTTTTATGTTCTCCACTAGATAGGAACTTTGGAGTGATTTGTTCATCGCACTTTGAGGGGCAATTATATGATCCAATTATATTAGCATTGTTGAGAGATTGCACTAGCGAAAGTACGGACCCTAGGCCTCATTTTCAAGCATTGCAATACCGATTTTGCGCCCGTTTACTATTTGCTACCTTGTTGTTTTTATTTATTCAGATTACAAAAATATATTTCTACCATTCAAATTACACTTTTATCATCTTCTCTTCGCCGAAATGGTGCACCTATACAATTTGCCGTTGTATTGGGTGTGTTGAGGACACAAGAGATTTCTTTGTATTTGGTTGCAGGGTCGTTTGAGAGTGACTATCTTCATCCTATGCCTTCCACGGATTGATAATCCTTAGGTCATCCACTTCAGGGAAAATTGCTACTGTCCTATAAAACTCTGCGCTTGGAGGCCCAACACATGTCTACAAGAATAAAGTTGCATATTAGACATCAAGCTCTTTTTTGGCGTCATTGCCAGGGAGGTGAGTGCATGAAGGTATATCTTTATGTCTTGCAATCAAATCTTTGAGTTTCTTGTTTTATCACTAGTTCGGTTCGTAAAAGAAAACTACAAAAAATGGAATTGCGGTTGCATCATATTATTCATCCTTATAATGTATTTCGTGAAAATGATGGAAAGGAAAATTATGCTCAATTGATAGAAGAAGAATTCAATAGAATGTTTAGTATAAATGGTGAGCATGATTGCAATGTTGTTAGTATGAATTCTTTGAATATCCATGATGCTAATAATATGCAAAGCCATAAACTTGGGGATGCTATGTTTAATGAAGATGATATTTTTAGTCTACCAAGATTTTATGTGCAAATTTGTTATAATGATTGCATGCCTCCTATTTATGATGATTATAATGATGAGAGTGGATTTGGAGAGGTCATGACTTTATTTAGTGATGAATCTACCATTTTGGATGAGGCTTCAATTGACTATGATAACAAAGTTGCTACCTATGATGATTATGGTGATGACATGTATGCTATATTGATTAATGATAACCATGAAACTTGTCATCATGATTTTAGTTCTCAATCTCATGATAGTTATTTTGCTGAGTTTGCTCCCACTACTATTCATGAGAATAAATTTGCTCATGTGGAGAGTAAGAAAATTTCTATGCTTATGCATCATGAAAAGAATGATTTATGTGATGGTTATATTGTTGAATCTCTTCATGATGCTACTGAAATTATTATGAGGGAGGAACTTATGCGCTTAGGAATTGCAATAATATCAAGTTTCCTCTCTATGTGTTGAAAGTTTTGATGTTATGCTTGTTTTGCCTTCCTATGCTAGTTGATTCTTGTTCCCATAAGTTGTTTGCTCACAAAATCCCTATGCACAGGAAGTGGGTTAGACTTAAATGTGCTAGTCATATGCTTCATGATGCTCTCTTTGTGTTTCAGTTCTTATCTTTTATGCGAGCATCATTGAAACCATCATGCCTAGCAAAAAGGCATTAAAGAAAAGCTCTTGTTGGGAGACAACCCAACACTTTTACCTATTGTTTTTGTGTGTTCACATGATTATGCTACTGTAGTAGTCATGTTTTAGCTTTTGTTTCAATAAAGTGCCAAGTAAATCCTTTGGGATAGTGTGGATGATAGTTGACTTGAATCTGTGCAAAAACATAAACTTTTGCATTCAGAAACAAAATTGTTTGAATCCACTGGAGCGTCGAAAAATTCTGAATCTTTTTTACAGATGATTGATATACAAATTGTCGACGTGGTCCTTATTTTTCAGGATTTTTGGAGTTGCGGAAGTATGACTGATATTAAGATCTTTACAGACTGTTTTGTTTCTAACAGATTCTATTTTCAATGCATAGTTTGCTTGTTTTCTAGTTTCTATGGCTTATATTGCTCAATATAAATTGTGGAAACGATATGCTACAGTAGGCATTGTGTGGCAACAATTATGAATATTGTCTTTGACATTACCAAAAGTGAAATGGTTTGCTCTTTATCATACTAACCTATCTCACAAAGTTCCGTTAAGTTTTGTGTGGTTGAAGTTTTCAAGTTTTGGGTGAGATGTCAATATGACGAGAATAAGGAGTGACAAGACACTAAGCTTGGGGATGCCCAAGGCACCCCAAGGTGATATTCAAGGATAGTTTTGAGGTGGTTTCGTACCCTACAAACAATTCTGTTTGATGTTCTCCACTAGATAGGAAATTTGGAGCGATTTCTTCATCGCACTTTGAGGGAGGGTTATATGATCCAATTATATTAGCATTGTTGAGAGATTGCACTAGCGAAAGTGCAGACCCTAGGCCTCATTTTCAAGCATTACAATACCATTTTTGTGCCCGTTTACTATTTGCTACCTTGCTATTCTTATTTATTCAGATTGTAAAAATATATTTCTACCATTCATATTACATTTTTATCACCTTCTCTTCGCCGAACTAGTGCACCTATATAATTTTCCATTGTATTGGGTGTGTTGGGGACAAAAGAGATTTCTTGTATTTGGTTGCAGGGTCGTTTGAGAGAGACTATCTTCATCCTATGCCTCCCACGGACTGATAAACCTTAGGTCATCCACTTATGGGAAAATTGCTACTGTCCAACAAAACTCTGTTAGTCGAGGCCCAACACGTGTCTACAAGAATAAAGTTGCGCTTGGAGGCCCAAACTCTGCTTCTCTGGCTTGATCTTGGTCCCTCTGATCTGCATGTTGGTCCTTCGAATCCTTTGGTCCCTTGCACACTGACTTGGCCTGGTGCTTCAATCTAGTCCTCGCGCCTGTGCACAGTCTGGGCAACAGACCCAGGGTTTGTTGCACCGACAGAAGCCCCCGGGCCTGCCCTGAACATGCTGTCGATCTTCGTCGAGGTAGGGCCTTATAAGTGCACAGGCGGGGTTGCTGAAGAGGATGGTCTCTTGAGGTCTTCTTTGCTTCTTCGTTAGCCTTGATCCCAGGCTAGTTTGTGATTTCTCCGCGCATCGTGTAAAGGCAATAGTGGTGGGGCCGCTCCAGTAATGGCCCGTGAATGAATTTAACGCACGGGGTAGAAACTGCCAACTCACTCTTCCCACTACGCCGTTATCCTTAGCCATGTATGCTGCATGCATCACACAGGTTAGGTAACGAAGGCGCGTGGCGCGTGAGAGCATCAAGGTGAGGGCCCGGTCGTCTTGAATTGGCGGAGGAGGACAGTGGCCACCCGTTGATGGAGCGACTCCCCTCCTCGCCCCGCCTATAAAAGGGAGGGGCGGAGGAGGGCGGAGTCACTCATCCTCGCATTCTTCCTCTTCTGTCTTCTGCTTCTACCGGTTATGTCAAAGAAAAGAGCTTAGGGCCAGCCCTCGGGCTCTTGGTTGGGGCTAATGTCACCACATGCTAGTGTTGATGCTGGGGAGTGAGCCTGGTCCTTGGTGTGGCAAATCTCTTGGTTCCATCAAGGCTCGGCCGGGAGGCGGGGCTGGAGATCATTGGTAATCCCACCACTGCTCCTCCCGGAAGTCTTGGGGCTGGTGTCGACGAGAGGCGCGCCTTCCTACCTGCCAAGGTGGGGAGCGGTGCGCCTCAAGCTCCCTGGCCGTCTTGGCCGCTCACCGTCTCCCCGAGGAAGGCGCCGGACTAGAGTCTCGGCCTCCCCCTGGAACGGTGTTGAGGAAGACGAAGCCATGGGAGAAGGATAAGGCGGGAGGTAGGCCGACCAGTAGGAGCACGACTGGATCAACGCGTTCGAATCATACTGGCGACCTGCTGCCCGTCTTTCTGGCTCTTCCCCCCTTTTCCCGGCGCCATCATAACCGTTTCTTCCAGCTGCCGGGAAAAGGCTTGTCCCCCTAGTACTTCCGCTTCCTTCGGGATTCTTATGGCTGGGCCCCGGCGTCCTCCTGTGCTGGAGCTCCCCGTTTAGTCCTGGAAGTGATGACTAGGGGGCCCTCGAGGTGCTCCGCACGTCTTCCTCCTTCGCAGCCTCACCACTCCCAATCTTGTCAGGCTGCGCTTGTCAGTTCCCGACAAGGATCGGTGTGGCGTTGCACCGACGCGTCGCCTGTCCTCTTCTCTTCCCACCACACTACCTGGGATAAGAGGGACAGAGAGAGGAGTTTACGGAGTACTTATATTTTTTCAATCTTAAAGTTGTCGGCACTTGCCAATTTTTAATTCAAATAATGTAATCACTTGAGTCCGTGTTTGTGTTCTATAATGCTTGTACTTGTATCAGCATATTAATGAAAAAGAGGAACCTTGCCGGGAACCCGTGCATGTGTATGTCCATGCAGAGGCGAGATGCCTCTTTAATGTAAATAAACAAGTTTTCCCTGACAGGCTATCCTGTTGGTACCCTTTTTGTCTGCCGGAGAGCTGCGTCTACCGGGCAACAGACAAAGGGACTAGCCCCCCGCCAACTCCTTTTTACCAAAGGTCACTGCGACCATCCCGACCGAAGCAACGTTCGATTCAGGGATGGGAGCACCTAAGTCTCGAAAGAGTGGCAAGGCTTTCTTATGCATAAGTTATAGCTTACAGAACACTAACGTACAAGAGGTAGAACTTATTTGCTTGGCTTTCCGGGGATCTCTGTGCTGGGCAATCTCCTCAACTTCTTGTCGAAGCCAAGTTCACAGCAGGAACCTGCAGCTTCATGCAGATGAGAATGAATGCAGGATGCGATCCTATCTATATGCATATGCGAATGCTCATGAAATGCTTATGCAGTGATCTTGGAATGCTCATGCATGCATACAATCTTGGTCGGGGGCCGCCCACAGCGCTTCTTTATTTTCTCTTGCACGGGGTCATCGCCCTGGCTTTGTACAAGGGGTTACATGCAGCTGAGGCAAGGCCTGTACAAAAGGGTGGCTGCCGGGCAGGGCCCGACAGCCGCGCCCTATGGGTAGAACTTGCGGAGATGCTCAATATTCCATGAGTTTTGCAACTGAGTGCCATCTCCGGTCTCCAGACGGACTTCGCCAGTTCTGGTGACTCATACTACCCGGTAAGGGCCTTCCCACTTTGGTGGCAACTTGTTTGTACCCTTAGTGGACTGAACGCGCCTAAGGACAAGGTCACCTTCCTCAAAACACCGGGCGTGAACCCTGCGGCTATGATAGCGACACAGGGCTTGCTGGTAGCGTGCCGCACGCGTAGCAGCCCGGAGACGGTTCTCCTTGAGTAGCACACCGTCGTCACGCCGTTACTGATCTTGCGCTACTTCATCGTAGGCAAGCACTCGAGGCCACCCGTAAATGAGTTCTACGGGGATAACTACTTCTGCCCCATAGACCAGGGAGAAGGGAGTCTGCCCGGTAGCTCAGTTTGGTGTCGTTCTGAAGGACCAGAGAACTACCGGCAGCTCCTCGATCCATCGCGTGTCGTGCTTCTTCAGCGTATCAAAAGTTCTTGTCCTGAGTCCACGCAGCACTTCAGCGTTCGCCCTCTCAGTTTTTCCATTACTCCGGGGGTGTGCCACAGAGGCAAATGAGATCTTGCATCCGAGGGCATGAACATATTGCATGAAGGCGCAGCTCATGAACTGGGTGCCATTGTCAGTGATGATCCTTGCCGGAACTCCAAAACGACACACCAATTCTTTCAAGAACTTGATAGCCGACTGAGCAGTCACCTTTCTCACGGCAGTCACTTCCGGACACTTTGTAAACTTGTCGATGGCAACGAACAAGAATTCAAAGCCCCCGATTGTTCGGGGAAGGGGCCGAGATATCGAGCCTCTGAGACCGAAAATGGCCATGATAGAGGGATTGTTTGAAGAGCTTGGGCAGGCAGGTGGGTTTTCTTAGAATGGAACTGGCAGGCTTCACACTTGGTGACTAGCTCGACTGCATCTTAGACGGCTGTGGGCCAATAGAATCCTTGCTGGAATGCTTTCCCAACTAATGCCCTTGATCCAATGTGGGAGCCGCACATGCCTTTGTGTATCTCAGCCAGCAGTTCCTTTCCTTCTTCCCAGCAGACACACTTCAATTTCACACTGTTGGGCCTCATACATGCTGAGAATGTCATCGATTTAACCGATACATCTTGGCCCTCAGGCTACATTTTCAGCTTCAACTTGGTCGCTGAGAAGCTGGAGGAAGTGGACAATGTGCCTTGCCCAAGTTGGAGCCTGGGCTCGGCAACGAGGACTAGCGGCACCTCCTATGCTGCGGGAGCACATGCCTCGTTCGCGGGGTCCATGGGCCCGGCTGGAGAGGGTGGTCCGGCAGGCTGTGAGGAGTTGTTTCCGGCAGGGTCTCTGCCAGGAGCGGACGGCTCTATCGGGAGAGGCTTACCATAGTCCAACTTTCTCCTTTTTTGGGCCATTGTTGCTGGGGATACAGAGGGTTGAGTGAGATGGAGAACAAAAGTCCCTGGTTCCACAGGAAGCTTCTGCGCAGCACACTTTGACAGATGATCAGCTATGCTGTTTTCTGCACGGGGTACGCGCTCCATTTGCAATCCGTTAAAGCGCTCCTCCAATCTCCTCACTTCCTCGACGTACGCCTCCATCAATGGACTTTGGTAATATTTTTGACTTGTCTCACCACGAGTTGTGAATCTCCTTGAATGATCAGCTTCTTAATTCCCAATCCAGCTGCAATCCTGAGCCCGGCAAGGAGCCCTTCATACTCAGCTGTATTGTTGGTCGCTTCTTCCCAGACAAAATGCATTTGGACGACGTACTTCAAGTGCTCCCCGGAGGGGGTGACAAGAAGCCTTGTCGGGGATAACTGTCTCTGTCACTTCCTTATCAGGGGTTGGCATCCATTCTGCAATAAACTCTACCAATGCCCTGCTCTGAATAGTTGATGTGCTCTCAAACTTCAAACCAAAAATGGATAACTCCAAAGCGCACTCCACTATTCTGCCGGTAGCCTCAGGGTTTCAGAGTATCCTTTGCAACGGAAAATGAGTAACAACCGTGACCTCATGGGCTTGGAAGTAGTGGCGGAGTTTCCTTGAGGCCATAATGATACCAAAGATCAACTTATGCATGCCACAGTACCTCGATCTAGCCTCCTGTAACAAGGAGCTGATGAAGTACACTGGGTGCTGCACCACTTTCTTCCTTGCTGCGTCCTTGGGATGGCTCTCGTTGACGTGCTCATCACTGTCCTGATCCTTCTCTGATTCTTCCGGTCTCTGCTCACTTTCTGCCTCATCCACTTCTCGATGTGCTACCAAGGCCGCACTGACCACTTGGTTGGTTGCCGCCAAGTATAGCAGCAACGGCTCCTGGGGTTTGGGAGCAACCAAGGTAGGCACAAAGGACAAGTAGGCCTTCAACTCTTGCAAAGCTGCATCTGCTTCTGGGTTCCACTTCATAGGACCTACCTTCTTCAAGATTTTGAAGAACGGTAGGGCACGCTCGACAGACTTGGAGATGAATCTGCTTAGCGCGGCAACACATCCTGTCAGACGCCTCACATCCTTAACTATCCTTGGCACTTGGATCTGCTTGATGGCCTTGATCTTGTCGGGGTTGGCTTTGATCCCGCGATGGGATACAAAGAACCCGAGCAACTTGCCGAAGGGAACACCAAATACACACTTCTCCGAGTTGAGCTTCAGATTGATCTTCCACAGATTAGCAAATGTCTCCTCCAAATCTTGAATAAGGGTGGCCTTATCCTTGGTCTTGAGCACAATATCATCCATATAGGCTTCTATGTTTCCGTGCAACTGTGGCTCAAAACCAATCTGGACTGCCCTTGCAAAATCAGACCCGACACTCTTTAATCCGAATGGCATGCGGACAAAGCAGTACATACCACATGGAGTGATGAACGACGCCTTCTCTTCATCTTCCTTGCACATGAAGATTTGGTGATACCCAGAGTATGCGTCTAGAAAGGAGAGCAAATCACAACCTGAAAGTGGAATCCACAATCTGGTCGATACGCGGCAAGGGAAACGGGTCTTTCGGGCAAGCCTTGTTGAGATATGTGAAATCTATGCAAAGCCTCTATTTCCCGTTAGCCTTCCGGACTACCACTGGATTTGCCAACCATGTGGGACGCATCACTCCTCTGACCAAACCAGCTGCCTCAAGTTTCTTGATCTCTTCTGCAATGAACTGCTGCCTCTCCAAGGCCTGCTTCCGGACTTTCTGCTTGACAGGTCGGGCATGTGGGCAAACAACCAGGTGGTGCTTGATTACCTACCTGGGAACACGAGGGATATCAGATGGTTGCCAAGCAAACACATTGATATTCGCCCGCAGGAAGACAACGAGCGTGCTTTCCTATTTGTCATCGAGGGTGGCGCTGATAGTGAAAGTACCATCAACGCTGACGTGGCCTTCTTCACTTGGGGTGCGGCGACCTTGGATCTCTTGCTGTTAGAACACTCCGGCACATTGTCAACGGGTGCCCTGCACTCGATAGGGGTACGCTTCCTAGACTCTTTGCCGGAGTCCCTACAATCTCTCTTCTTTCCTTTACTTTCCTTAGCGGGAGCTGCCGTTGCCGCTGCCTCTGCCGCGACCACATCCCAGTACATCTTGTCCACACAATTATTGCATCATTCTCATCTGATGGGATGGTGACGACTCCAAGTAGCCCAGGCATCTTCAAGGTGTTGTAGGAATAGTGGGATGCCGCCATGAATTTAGCCACGGCAAGGCGTCCAAGAATTCCATTGTACGGCAGGGGGAGATCAACCACATCAAACACAATCCTCTAAGTCCGGTAGTTCATATCTCCCCCAAACATTACCGGCAACGTGATTTTTCCCTTAGGATGGCTCCTGCCGAGATTAACTCCTTGAAACGTGCCAGTAACCTCTAGCTCTTCCTCTCCTATCTGAAGCTTGCTGATAACTGCTGGGAAAATCAGATTCAACCCGGCCTCGCCATCCACCAGCATCTTTCTGACCTTGAGGTTGCAAATTGTTGAGGAGACCAACAATGGCAAACACCCTACCGCAGTGGTACGGCTAGGATGATCCTCCTCGTCAAAGATGATGGGTGTACGGGACCATTTGAGCGGCCTCCGGGCCTCTGGCGCTGGTTCCACAACATTGACTTCTCGTGCCCACAGCTTGAGCTGGCGGTGAGAAGTGTGCAGAGATGCACCTCCATCAATACACAGGGCATCTGTGGCCTTCTGAAACTCATGCTCACTGGTTTCCTCTTCGTCCCCTCCATCACTCTCATCATCACATGCTTCCTTCTCTTGACCTCTGGCGGTCTTTCCTTGGTTCTAAAACGGTTTGCCCGGGCGATTTAGTTCATCGCCTCGGCCCTTACCGCTAGCAACATTCTGACTTTTTTCCTCATCACGCTTCTCATACTCTGCTCTCTGTCTCTTAACAAGCTGCTCAACCTGATAACACTCTTGAAGGTCGTGGCCCTTGGTCCGATGAATCTTGCAGTATGGCCCATCACCTTTCCCGGCTTTCTCGGCAGCAGCGGCTTCCCAGCAGTTAGTGCACACAACAGCTTCCTTGCCGGGGGCCTCAGCTTTGGCCTTCTTGCCGGTATTAGGTGTACCCGATCCTTCAACAGTCATCACTGCCTTATCTCTCCACTTCTTACTACGCCTCTTCCTCTTCTTCTGACTGGTTGATTCATCCTCATCCTCTGAATCAACACTGGTGCAATCTTCCTCTCCGGGCAACTTTCTTCCCTCCTCCATCCGAGCACACTTATCTACCAACGTATAAAGCTCCTTCATAGTCTTGGGAAACCGCACGTTCATCTTAGAACGAATCCAGCGGTTGTGCACATTGGACTAGAAGGCAGCTATTACGGCTGCCGGATAGATACTCGGGATATTTCTATGAACTTTGCTAAATCTCTGTAGATATTTACGGAGGGTTTCTCCTTCCTTCTGCTGGAGAAGCTACAAGTCGCTGGGCCTGCCGCGTTCTTGATGACCGCCAGTGAAGGTGCCAACAAATTCGTGGCATAAGTCAGCCCATGACGAAATGGAGTTCTCAAGTAGGTGCATCAGCCAAGGCCTCACACTGGACTTGAGGGCCAATGGGAAGTAGTTGGCAAGCACCATCTCATCTCTTCCCCGAGCAGCTTGAACAGCGATGGTGTAGATGCCCAGGAACTCTGTCGGGTTCAGCCTCTATAGGATCGAAAGTATGTCTAGAGGGGTGGTGATTAGACTACTTGACCAAATAAAAATCTAGCCTTTTCCCAATTTTAAGTCTTGGCAGATTTTAGCAACTTAGCACAAGTCAAGCAATCAACCTACACATGCAAGTCTAAGAGTATAGCAGCGGAATGTAAAACTTTTGCATATGAAAGTAAAGGGAGGAGTTTAGAGAGAGCAAACTCAATGTAGACACGGAGATTTTTTCCGTGGTTCCGATAGGTAGTGCTATCGTACATCCACGTTGATGGAGACTTCTTATCATCATCATTCATTTTATCTTGATTAGCATGATTAATAGCAATTTCATCATACTATTCATCACTAGAGTTGTCAACAAGTAAATCATCATCACCTAGCAAATCATCTTCATCACTATTGAAATCAACATACTCGGGGTGTGATACCTTTGGGCCTTTAGCCATGAAGCATCTTCCAATTCCTTCATTTGGTGAGTCAAATATGTCATAGGAGTTGGTTGACACAAGTGCTAGACCGGCAACACCTTCATCTTGAGTATATTCGGAGTCGGAGTGATAACTTCTTTCGGAGTGGTGGTTGGAGTCGGAGCCGGATACCCATTCACCAACATGAGCTTGATGTCTTCCTTTTGTGTAGCTCTTTGATGATTTGTCCTACCTTTCCGAACCCTTGCTTCTCCACGAGGTTCTTCGTTCATTACGATCATCTCTACTCCTTTTCTCTCTTGGAGGTGATTCTTCTCTTCTACTTCTCCTTTTGGGTGAATCTTCTCTTCTTTTGTAGTGAGCCGTATACTCATTGGAGTAGTGTCCGGGTCTTCCACAATTGTAGCAATTACGCTCACGACTCGAAGATCTTTTGTCATTGTAGGACCTTGACTTGGAACTTCTTTCCTTGCTTCTACTCTTGTAGAACTTGTTGAAGTTCTTCACCATTAGGCTCAATTCCTCATTGAAGGTTTGCTTCTCACTTGATGATGTGGGAGCATCATGTCAGGCTTTGTAAGCACTACTTGACTTGTTGTGAAGCTCTTCCTTATCCTTGAGTGACATCTCATGAGCAAAAATTCTTCCAATGACTTCCGTTGGCTTGAGATCTTTGTAGTTGGGCATCATTTGGATCAATGTGCACACAGTATCATATTTTCCATTCAAGGCTCTTAGGATCTTATTGATGATGAATCTATCGGTCATCTCTTCACTTCCTAAGCCGGCAATATCATTTTTGATGAGAGCAAGCCTAGAGTACATTTCAGCGACACCTTCACCATCCTTCATTTTGAACTTGTCAAGTTGACTTTGAAGCACATCCAATTTGGATTCCTTGACGGAGTCGGTACCCCCGTGCATATCAATCAAAGTATCCCAAATTTCCTTTGCATTCTCAACACGACTGATTTTGTTGAATTCTTAGGGGCACAATCCGTTGAAGAGGATATCGCAAGCTAGAGCATTGTATTGCAGCATCTTCAACTCTTTCGTGGTAGCTTCACGGTTTGGTTATCTCCCATCAAAGAATTCACCTTGCAAGCCAATACACACAAATATCCCAAATAGCGGGGTTATGTCCAAGAATATGCATTTTCATCTTATGCTTCCAACTAGCAAAATTAGTACCATCAAAGTAAGGACCTCTACGGTGGTAATTTCCCTCACTAGACGCCATATTCTCCTAGGTTGTGAAACCAAGGCTATGATCACCAAAAGCTATGGAAATCAAGCCAAATGGAGACCAAAGCTCTGATACCACTTGTAGGATCGAAAGTATGTCCAGAGGTGTGATTAGACTACTTGACCAAATAAAAATCTAGCGTTTTCCCAATTTTAAGTCTTGGCAGATTTTAGCAACTTAGCACAAGTCAAGCAATCAACCTACACATGCAAGTCTAAGAGTATAGCAGCAAAACGAAAACATTTGCATATGAAGGTAAATGGAGGAGTTTAGAGGGAGCAAACGCAATGTAGACATGGAGATTTTTTCCGTGGTTCCGATAGGTGGTGCTATCGTTCATCCACCTTGATGGAGACTTCAACCCAAGAAGGGTAATGGCAGTGCGAGTCCACGGAGGGCTCCACGCACGAAGGGTCCACGAAGAAGCAACCTTTTCTATCCCACCATGGCCATCGCCCATGAAGGACTTGCCTCACTAGGGTAGATCTTCGCGAAGTAGGCGATCTCCTTGCCCGTACAAACTCCTTGGTTCAACTCCACAATCTTGACGGAGGCTCCCAAGTGACACCTAACCAATCTAGGAGACACCACTCTCAAAAAGGTAATAGATGGTGTGTTGATGATGAACTCCTTGCTCTTGTGCTTCAAATGATAGTATCCCCAACACTCAACTCTCTCTCTCACAGATTTGGATTTGGTAGAAAGATGATTTGAGTGGAAAGCAACTTAGGGAAGGCTAGAGATCAAGATTCTTGTGGTTGGATTGGAATATCTTGGTCTCAACACATGAGTAGGTGGTTCTCTCTAAGAAAATGTATGCTGGAAGTGTAGGCATGTTCTGATGGCTCTCTCCATGAATGAAGAGTGGGTGGAGGGGTATATATAGCCTCCACACAAAATCTAACTGTTACACACAATTTACCAAACTCGGTGGGACCGAATCAAGAAACTCGGTCAGACCGATTTAGTTCAAAATGTGAATGTTAGGCTTTTCGGTGGGACCGACATGTCAACTCGGTGGGACCGATTTCATTAGGGTTAGGGCATAACGCAATCTCGGTGAGACCGGTCACATAAACTCAGTGGGACAGATTTCTGTAATAGGCAAACAGAGAGTTGGTCAGGAAAACTCGATGGGACCGATTCGCTCATTTCGGTGAGAACGAAACTTTACGAAAGGGAAATAAAGAGTTTGCATTGCGAACTCAGTGGGACCGATCACTCATCTCGGTTGGACCGAAAAGTTACGAAGGGAAACCGAGAGTTTGTAATCCCATCTCCGTGAGGCCGATATCCCTATCGGTTAGACCGAAGTGATTAGGCTTTCTGGCAGTGGCTATGTCAAATGAACTCGGTGGCGCCGGATAGATCAAATCGGTGGGGCCGAGTTTGACTTTTGGCTTGGGACATATGTGGATATGAGAAAGTGGTTGAGGGCTTTTGGAGAATATCACTAAGCATTTTGAGCAAACAAGCCATTAAGCAACACATCATCCCCTTTTAATAGTATTGGCTTTTCCTATGGACTCAATGTGATCTTGGATCACTAAAATGAAAAAGTAGAGTCTTGAGCTTGAGCCAATATGTGTCCTTAGCATTTTGAGGGGTCCACATTCCTAATCCATGCCATGCCAATCAATGAACATTCTGAAATGATCATCTTGAAAAAGCATTAGTTCAATGAGCTATATGTTGTGAGGAATTATCAAAGCCACCCAGGGATAGTTGCACTTTCAATCTCCCCCTTTTCGGTAATTGATGACAACATATAGATCAAAGCTTCAACAAATGATAATAACATTTAAAATACATCATCGCTTTGAGAAGTATGTGATAAGTAAGAGCTCCCCCTAAATTTGTGCATTATTTGATATTTTCTTTTGAATGCAAATGCACAATCGATTAGGATCATGGGTTACTCTTCCATGTCACATACATCTTGGTGGAGCGCTCAAAATGATAGAAAGTAAAAACATGCACTCATCACCAAGCAAAGTGAATGATCATATATGAGAGATATAAAAGATAACATCATCCAAGCAAGCATTAAGGTATAATATGATCAAACACATGATCATACAAGTATCTCACACACAAAGACATAAAGTATCAAGTAATCACACAAAAGTATCAACCAAAACAAAAGAGGCAAAGCACTCTCTCTCGAAGACTATGATCTATACATTTCTTCCCCTTTGGCAACAAGTTACCAAAAAAATCGAAAATGCATAGTTCTATGCGTCTCTCTAGGCTTGATCTTCGGGAGAGTGTTGAGAGGACTCCAAGGACGAAAGCATCTGTAGAAGTTGTTGGAGCTGGTGGAGTAGCAACTTGAGGTGGCACTGATGCTGTGGCTGCTGGTGCTGATGTGGTAGCTCTAGTGTTAGCCATGGGCATGGCAGCAGACCTATGACCTCTGGGCACTCTCTGAATGGCATCTGTGGTAGCCTGCCCTTTCCTCTCCTCAGCTTCTTCCTGGAGCTGCTCAACAACTTTCTGCATTTCAGACACTTTCAGATCAAGATCATAGAACTTTGTTTCAATGGTCCTCTCCAGGCTCTCTTGGTTCTAAGTCAGGGTGGCCAAGCCCTTCTCAATCCTCAAGGTTGCTTGAATCAGATAAGCAAGTTGATCTTGTTTGATCTTCAGAAACACTTGAGATGCCTCTTCAACACTTGGCATCTTTGCAGCTTTCTCAGCCTTAGCCTTCTCTCTCTTTTCTTGTGCCTGCATAAAAGTGGGATCTTCTTCATTCATGACAACGCTGCTGTCCTCAAAATCTGGTCTCAAGGGTAGATGCTCCTTGTCCAAAAGATAAGTGCCTGTGCCCATCTTGGAGTTGATGATCACCTAAATATGTGGAGCATACCCACAAGATCTCTTCTGATCTGCAGCAGTCCTCTTGATTGTTTCTACAATCAGGCTCATGACTTTGAATTTTTGGGGCACATCAAACAGTTACAGCAATTTGATAGAATGGCCTCTAATCATATTGTGATCCCCAGATTTTGGCAACAATGTATGCCTGAGAATAGTGTTGATAGTAGCTAGGCCAGACAACAAGTAGTGAACAGACCCAAGCTTATGTGTTTCCAATGCTTTGTCTGGAATCTATTTGTACATGTTGGGCATAGAGTTGTGTTCTTTCTTCTTCTTGGCATAGACATCCAAGTCATCTTCATGCTCTTCAGGGGCATTGATCAATTCTACCCACTCATCAACAGTAGATTGATACCTTGTACCCTCAGACATCCACACAATTCTTCCATCTGGATAAAAATGAGATGTGGAGTAGAATTGCATGATGAGTTCATCATTCCATTTGGTAAGCTTCTGTCCCACAAACTTGTCCACACCACATGCTTTGAAGCTCTCATGCACTCCTGGAAAATGGTCTTCATTCTGATCAATGCATTTCCAGTCAGCCCACTTCATATCACAGACTATGGGCTTATTGTCAAGCAGAATGGTTTCATAGAAATCTTGCTGCTCTTTGGTATGGAACCTGTAGTCCACTGTAGTCCTCCTCCTCACAGCATAAGGATCAAACTATCTCCAAAGTCTGAGACCTGCATCCTTCCTGATGCTCATATCTTCTGCCACTAGATGGCTGTCATCATGATCTGGAATTTTTAGTTTCAGATATCTAAGCACTTGGGCTTCATCATCTTCTTCTTCAATCTCAGGCACTGGGGCCTTGATCTTTTCAGCAGCTGGAATATTTCTTGTGCTCCTCTTGGGCTTTGAAGTCTTCGAAGCTTGAGTAGTAGCTTTGGGACCTGTCTTGGGCTTAGAAGGGGCAGCCCCAGACTTGATGGCATCTCCCATCAGCTTTTGAGACTTGGGTGCTGGTGCAACATCCTCTTCCTCTTCTTCATCTTCATCAGATGAGTTCTTTTCAAATTATGCCATTGGATCCACCTTCTTGCACCATCTTCCTCTCTTTCTTTCCTTCTTCTTGCCCTCACCAGCAGCCTCTCCTCCGGTTGATTTGGAAGGTTCATGAGTGGAGGCTTTGGCCTTTGACATAGGAACTCTCTTGGCAGGTGCCTTCTTGTGCATACCAGGTTTTGTTGCAGTAGCAGTCCCATATTCTTTCTTCAACACTTTCTTCTTTGAGCTCACTTCCTCCTCAGCAGCCACATAGTCCTCATCCTCCGAGTTTGAGTTTCTCTTCTTCCTAGTTCTTGTAGCTGCCTTGGGCAAATTGCTTGGAGTGCTCCTGCTGCCGTCATCATAGCTGCTAGAGGGACTAGTGCCCTCACTCATGTTCACTTGCTCTTCTGACTTGTTCTGGCGATCACTCTAGTCAGACATACTGGCAAAGCAAACTGACAGCAGACCCTGTGGATAGATATAGATGTGGTAGAGTGGATAAGCATCACAAAGGGCAGAGATTTTGCAAAACAGATGATTCAAAAACTTAGTTTTAGTTTTCCACAGAAAGCATTTTGGAGCTATCGATTTGTTAAACTCGGTGACACCGAAGCAACTTTTGGACTCTAAACTAGTGAAATCGGTCAGACCGAGTCATAGTTTGGTGACTCCTAGATTGCTAGGGTTTCACAGAGAGTTGAACTTGGTCACACCGATTTGCAACTTTTGGCCAGACCTTGTGCTCAGAATCGGAGGTAAAAAGAATGCACAAGGGGTCGAACTCATACCCTAGTTCGGCGGTGAGTTTGCTACGGCGACAACGACGGAGTTGAATCCCGTTGACGGCGACGGAATCCAGCGGCGGGAGGTCGCTGGAGATGAGAGGATGATTCGGAGACCCGAGGCGGTAGAGCAGGACACGCACGAGATGAAGGATTTTGAAGAAATTTCCAAAATCTCACCCGTCGGTATATATCCCGACCTTGTCGGTGTGACCTAAAAGTTCTAATTGGTTGCACCGAGATTGAAAACCTAGATCAACTCAGTGAACTCGGTCAGACCGAAATGCACAGAGCGGTTTTGGAAGTTTAAGTCTATGACGAATCGGGGACTCCGAGTGCTCCTCACACAGAGTGTTCGAATCTGACTTGATCAAACTTTGTGATGTAGCATGAATAGAGTTTGAGACGAGAAAAGCATAGATAGCTAGAGGGACTTCTTAGGCATTCTTGTCCATCCATTTGGCAAAAAACAATCAAAGCAACAAATGGATGTCCTCGAATGAGTAAAATATGCAATCAACATGCTCACACAATAAAATGGCAAAAGAAATATGTGGCAAAGCATGCACAAACACTCTAGCATCTATCAAGCAATTGGCGATGACTAGATCATCTATATATGAGTATATTGACTTAGGAGTCAAATGAGAACATTTGATCATAGGTCATACTCATCGTTTAAGCACAAGTGGGGTTACCACTTTTACATAAAGCATTGTTGTGTTCACACCATTAGAGTTTCTTTAGCTCAATATTTAGAGTAAAGCTCCCCTTGATGTGATATCCCCCCCTAAGAGGGATGAACTAACCTTGGGTTTTGTCGATGATGACTTCATGTAGATGTTGAAGATGTGGATGCTCAATGTTGATGTAGATCATTTGGAGCAATCCATTGGAGTGAGTTGCACTTTCAATACCTACACGGGTTAGTCCCACAAGGAACAAACAAGGATATCCATAGACATAGAGTGATGTTCACACAAGATGATGTCCATGAAAGCATTAGGTTAGCTTGTCCCTTGTCTTACCAACAAGAGGGTTTGTGACTCCTTGAACTAGTGCAAGATGTGGAAGTTGTTTGCACTTGTCCTCGCCAAAATGATGTGAGTGAAGTATGTTGGCGGAGTCACCCTCATGAACTCTCTAGTTCTTCTTCGTCGGGATCCACATCATCTTGATGGGAATCCTTGGAGTTGTAGTCGTATTTGATGAAGTAGAACTTGATGTAGTTTTGGGAACCCACTTGACCAAGGCCTTAGGAGCTTCTTCAAATGCATCCACCTCCTATTGAAGCTTGTCCTTATCCTTTTGCTTGTGGTCTTGTGGTGGAAGGTCATCTTGAGCTTGTGTCCCTTGGAAAGAAGTAGGATCATACTTCTCTTGTTGAGGAACAAACTTCGTCTTGGGGTATTGATCTTCTTCCCACTCAATTCCATTAGCATTGAACTTTCGTTCAAAACCAATACCTTGATTCTTCTGGTGCCTTCATTGCTTGCGTACAATTTCCTCAAATTGCTTACTCCCGGCAAGGCTCTTGTAAACACCTTTTCTATATAATTCCCTTCAATAAGCTATTTTCTTGCTCAAGTGTAACTTGGCTAAGAGAATCATTAGTGGAATCAAGATAACTACTAGAAGTAACAACATTGGATTTAACATGATTATTGTTACCACTAGAAAAAGGATCTTTCTTTCTCTTGTTGCTAGATTAACTTGTGGCATGTAAGTAGACAAGAGTAAACGCTTGGCAATGTAAGAAGAACTTTTCTTGCAAAGATCATCATTGATTGCTTTTAATAACCCATGCTCTTTCTCAAGGTTGAGCTTTTCAAAGCATAACTTCTCATGAGTCTTTAAAAGTTCTCGATGATCTTCCAAGGTAGTTTCATGAGCTAACTTAAGAGTGTTTAGTTCTTTAGTTAGATGCTCAAATCTCCTTCCTATCATCATCATTCCTTTTATCTTGATTAGCATGATTAATAGCAATTTCATCATACTTTTCATCACTAGAGTTGTCAACAAGTAAATCATCATCACCATCAAATCATCTTCATCACTATTGAAATCAACATACTCGGGGTGTGATACCTTTTGGCCTTTAGCCATGAAGCATCTTCCAATTCCTTCATTTGGTGAGTCAAATATGTCATAGGAGTTGGTTGACACAAGTGCTAGACCTACAACACCATCATCTTGAGTATATTCGGAGTCGAAGTGATAACTTCTTTCGGAGTGGTGGTCGGAGTCGGAGCCGGATACCCATTCACCAACATGAGCTTGATGTCTTCGTTTTGTGTAGCTCTTTGATTATTTGTCCTTCCTTTCTGAATCCTTGCTTCTTTGAGAGGTTCTTCCTTCATAATGATCATCTCTACTCATTCTCTCTCTTGGAGGTGATTCTTCTCTTCTACATCTCCTTTTGGGAAAATCTTCTCTTCTTTTGTAGGGAGCTGCATACTCATTGGAGTAGTGTCTGGGTCTTCCACAATTGTAGCAATTACGCTCACGACTCAAAGATCTTTTGTCATTGTAGGACCTTGAATTGGAACTTCTTTCCTTGCTTCTACTCTTGTAGAACTTGTTGAAGTTCTTCACCATTAGGCTCAATTCCTCATTGAAGGTTTGCTTCTCACTTGATGATGTAGGAGCATCACATCAGGCTTTGTAAGCACCACTTGACTTGTTGTGAAGCTCTTCCTTATCCTTGAGTGACATCTCATGAGCAACAATTCTTCCAATGACTTCCGTTGGCTTGAGATCTTTGTAGTTGGGCATCATTTGGATCAATGTGCACACGATATCATATTTTCCATCCAAGGCTCTTAGGATCTTATTGATGATGAATCTATCGATCATCTCTTCACTTCCTAAGCCGGCAATCTCATTTGTGATGAGAGCAAGCCTAGAGTTCATTTCAGCGACACCTTCACCATCCTTCATTTTGAACTTGTGAAGTTGACTTTGAAGCACATCCAATTTGGATTCCTTGACGGAGTCGGTACCCTCGTGCATATCAATCAAAGTATCCCAAATTTCCTTTACATTCTCAACACGGCTGATTTTGTTGAATTCTTAGGGGCACAATCCGTTGAAGAGGATATCACAAGCTGGAGCATTGTATTGCAGCATATTCAACTCTTTCGTGGTAGCTTCACGGTTTGGTTCTCTCCCATCAAATAATTCACCTTGCAAGCCAATACACACAAATAGCCCAAATGGCGGGGTTATGTCCAAGAATATGCATTTTCGTCTTATGCTTCCAACTAGCATAATTAGTACCATCAAAGTAAGGACCTCTACGGTGGTAATTTCCCTCACTAGACACCATATTCTCCTAGGTTGTGAAACCAAGGCTATGATCACCAAAAGCTATGGAAATCAAGCCAAATGGAGACCAAAGCTCTGATACCACTTGTAGGATCGAATGTATGTCTAGAGGGGGGGTGATTAGACTACTTGACCATATAAAAATCTAGCCTTTTCCCAATTTTAAGTCTTGGCAGATTTTAGCAACTTAGCACAAGTCAAGCAATCAAAGTACACATGCAAGTCTAAGAGTATAGCAGCGAAATGTAAAACATTTGCATATGAAGGTAAAGGGAGGAGTTTAGATGGAGCAAACGCAATGTAGACATGGAGATTTTTTCTGTGGTTCCGATAGGTGGTGCTATCGTACATCCATGTTGATGGAGACTTCAACCCAAGAAGGGTAACGGCTGCGTGAGTCCACGGAGGGCTCCACCCACGAAGGGTCCACGAAGAAGCAACCTTGTCTATCCCACCATGGTCATCGCCCATGAAGGACTTGCGTCACTAGGGTAGATCTTCACGAAGTAGGCGATCTCCTTGCCCATACAAAGTCCTTGGTTCAACTCCACAATCTTGACGGAGGCTCCCAAGTGACACCTAACCAATCTAGGAGACAACACTCTCCAAAAGGTAATAGATGGTGTGTTGATGTTGAACTCCTTTCTCTTGTGCTTCAAATGTTAGTCTCCCCAACACTCAACTCTCTCTCTCTCACAGATTTGGATTTGGTAGGAAGATGATTTGAGTGGAAAGCAACTTGGGGAAGGCTAGAGATCAAGATTCTTGTGGTTGGATTGGAATATCTTTGTCTCAACACATGAGTAGTTGGTTCTCTCTCAGAAAATGTATGCTGGAAGTGTAGGCACATTCTGATGGCTCTCTCCATGAATGAAGAGTGGGTGAAGGGGTATATATAGCCTCCACACAAAATCTAACCGTTACACACAATTTACCAAACTCGGTGGGACCGAATCAAGAAACTCGGTCAGACCGATTTAGTTCAAAATTTGAATGTTAGGCTTTTCGGTGGGACCGACATGTCAACTCGGTGGGACCGATTTCATTAGGGTTAGGGCATAACGTAATCTCGGTGAGACCAGTCGCATAAACTCGGTGGGACCGATTTCTGTAATAGGCAAACAGAGAGTTGGTCAGGCAAACTAGGTGGGACCGATTCGCTCATTTCAGTGAGACCGAAATGTTACGAAAGGGAAACAGAGAGTTTGCATGCGAACTTGGTGGGACCGATTTCTCATCTTGGTTGGACAGAAACATTACGAAGGGAAACAGAGAGTTTGCAATCCCATCTCGGTGAGACCGAGATCCCTATCGGTGAGACCGAAGTGACTAGGGTTTCTGGCAGTGGCTATGTCAAATGAACTCGGTGGCGCCGGATAGATCAAATCGATGGGGCCGAGTTTGACTTTTGGTTTGGGATATATGTGGATATGAGAGAGTGGTTTAGGGCTTTTGGAGCATATCACTAAGCATTTTGAGCAAGCAAGCTATTAAGCAACACCTCATCCCCTTTTAATAGTATTGGCTTTTCCTATGGACTCAATGTGATCTTGGATCACTAAAATGAAAAAGTAGAGTCTTGAGCTTGAGCTAATATGTGTCCTTAGCATATTGAGGGGTCCACATTCCTAATCCATGCATTGGATCACTAAAATTAAAAAGTAGAGTCTTGAGCTTGAGCCAATATGTGTCCTGCTAATCATTGAACTTTCTAAAATGATCATCTTGAAAAAGCATTAGTTCAATGAGCTATATGTTGTTAGGAATTACCAAAACCACCCAGGGATAGTTGCACTTTCAGCCTCCCATCGTACTTCTCAGGTATCTCTGGGATAGTTGCACTTTCAGCCTGCCATCGTACTTCTCAGGTATCTCTAGGTTGAACGTGTGAACAGACGGCCAAAAGACTTGCCGCAGCTCACGAGTAAAGGCAGGGCAGCTAACCTCGAAAGGTAGGCACCCGCCAATACCGAGCGTCGGCTCGTCAACGTAGGGGCCATCGCACCCATCGGTCCAGCGAAGGTCGTCACGGTGTTGCTCAACAATGACGCGCGCGTCTCCTCTTCGCCTATCCTCGGGGACTCGTCGTTGGCCTAGACGTGCTCGAGGGTCAGAAGAGGCCATCTAGACGTCGTCGGTGTCGGTGTCAAAACCGGCCGATCTCGGGTAGGGGGTCCCAAACTGTGCGTTTGAGGATCAAAGGTAACAGGAGACAAAGGGGACACGATATTTACCCAGGGTCGGGCCCTCTTAATGGAGGTAAAACCCTACTTCCTGCTTGATTGTCTTTGATGAGTCTAGGGATTACAAGAGTTGATTTACCTCGAGATCGTAATGGCCAAACCCTACCCGTCTAGCCTATGTAAATTCTGATAATCCCTATGAACTAAACCCTCCGGTTTATATAGACACCGGAGGGGTCTAGGGTTACACAAAGTTGGCTCGTGAAGGAAGGAAATTACATATATGGACATCAATCTTGCAATCCACGCATAGGAGAGTCCTACCCAGACACGGGGGAAGAACTTCCGCCTTGAATCTTCACGGCCCATCAGTCTGGCCCATATCAAATAGCCCGGACACCCGAGGACCCACTAGTCCAGGACTCCCTCAATAGCCCCCGAACTGGCCTTCAAATGATGATGCAGTATCCGGCTTACCTCTTCAGCTTTTGCAAGGTTGGTTCTTCAACATACATTGGACAGATAATAGTTCGGCCCCAGCTTCCTTGTTCCGCGTTAATGATTCCTTCCTCATCGCCTCGAATTCCATGCGCTTGGGCAAATGCGAACGGTCCACAATTTTTATTTAAGAAGGAAAACACTCTGCCCCATGGGGACATCGCCTATATTAAGAGGTCAAATCCTCCAAGTGCCATCCACATTGCGCAGGAAAAACTCCAAGTTTAGCCACAAAAAAGCTTCCAAACATGGCCGGCGCTATGGGTTCCTCTTCGTGCTCCCATGGCCCTCAAGAGGGTGATTGATAGAGCTGTTCAGTGCCTCATCTCCCGCTGAGTCGACTCTAGACGCAGGGATATCTTCCCCTCGCAGATCGGGTCTTCGTTCGAGCGGGATTGGCCTCCATCGGCAATGATGTGATGGCTGAAAATTTCCCCAATCCTAATAAGGAGGAGAGGGTGTGCTTTGTTCCATTCCTCCTACGGGACTTAGGATTTCCGATCCATCCCTTCCTCAGAGGTTTATTGGATTTTTATAGCATCCAGCTGCACAACCTTACCCCAGGTTCGATTCTTCACATCTCAGGTTTCGTTGCCCTCTGTGAGCTGTTCTTAGGCACCGAGGCCCATTTCGAACTATGGAGGAAGTTCTTTTGCCTTGTTCCCCGCCATCGAGGAGGCTCTATATTTGAAGTGGGCGGCGCCGAAGTATGGCGCATAGCTGGACCTGGATACCCCGTTGGAACTCCCAAAGAGATATATCCATAGTGGTCCACGGAGTGGTTTTATATGGATGACGTTCCACTGCCGGATCCAGTTCGGCTTGGCCTTCCTGAGTTTTCTAGTGCTCCTTTAAAGAAGCACCTCAACTGGCGTCCCCGGAGTCCCAAGGAGGAGGACAGTGTGGAAATAAAAAGGTTGGTCAGCAAGGTCAGATTACTAGCCCATACCAAGCTCTCGATAGTCGAGGTTATGGCCATTGCAATAAAGACGTGCGTCCAGCCTCTCCAGTCCAGAGTAACTCCCTTACGGTGCTACAACGGAGAAGACGACGCATCTCGTTACAGACGCAAGGGTCCAGATACCCCTACCGAACTGGCCATGATCTTGGCCGATCTGTATAAGGGTGAAAAAGAAGACTTCCTCCAATTAAACTGACGGGAAGGCTATTCCATGTACAACCCCATTGAATGGATAAGACTACGATTACCTGTGTTGCTTTATTGCTGTCACAACATACTAATCAAATTTGTTCTTTGTTGCCATAAAACAGTCATGGAGGAAGATGACCGAGGGCATTCACTGTCCTGCCCCACAGCCAGAGGATTACAACCGTCGCGAGGACCCTGGCTTCTGCCCCATAGAGTTTGATGATGGCGTGTTTTATCAGGCGAGCCTTGATGGCTCGGAAGTGGCCATTACGGCCGACTACCCCCGCCCCTATCCCTTCTCCATCGTAAGTATTCGAAGAGCATCAAAAAGGAAGTCCCTACTTGCAGCTTTGTCCATTGTACTAATCCGTACTCAATAGGATCGGTGCTCGGCAGACCGCACCTCCTCAAGGGCTGCCCCTTTGCAGGGTAGTTGTTCAAAATGAAAGGAGGCTGGGGGCACCGTAGAACCCTCATCATCTTCAAAAAGGTATATTCGTTTAATATGTGCCTAGGCACGAGTTCGGATTATTAAAGCTCCCTTCTATCTTTGATTCAGGAGGAGCATGTGGCAAACAGTGGGAAAACGCCCTGCAAGCCGAATGTCAGCCAATCCGGCACCGGACTCGTCAGCTAGGACGAGGGATGATGCAGTGCCAATTCCACCGTCTCATGAGGATTCGGAGGACGTATCTGTCACGAACTCCGAGGTGGAGAGCGTAATGAATCACCGTCGACTGAAAGAAGCAATGGGCGGTCTAGCCTTTTCCGAGCAAGAATTTACCGCACTCAGTTCGGTGGATGCATATATACGAGCCACTCAAGACAGACTTGCCAGAGTCACTCAGCTGTTTTTGAAGGATATACAGGTAAAAGTTTTGCAATTTTGATAGACATACACTAGTAGCCCCCGAGGATTAAAGAAGTGAAGCCAACCGATTCAAGGATCGATATTACCTGTAGGTTCTCAAAGAGAATAACACTACGCTAGCCTAGGAGCTAAAAACAAACCAAACACAGCTGAATGCCGTCGCCGCCGAACTGGCGGAAATGAAAAAGGCCGCAATGAACACATCCAAGGGGAAAAACACGAGGAGGAAAAAAACAAGCCGGATATATATAGAGCTTAAAAGCTCATTTATCGGCCGCTCAAAAAGAAAATGAGAAGCTGAAAGGCGGCATGTTCGGTATGTCTTTTAAAACCACCATATAAACTCGTGTTTAGTCCACAATTCGGAATGTCATAAATCTGTGGCTACATGTCTATTAACTGGTCGACCGGAAGAAGAAGTATCTGTATTCCGAGGCGACATGCTGAAGGAGCTCTCTGTGGTACATGCGCGGGCCCGGAAGGCCATGAGGAGTATGGTCAAGGCTTTATGGCCATCTGACACCCCTCTGAAAAGTATGGAGGGTTTGGCAAGCCTGTTCAAAGGTGCCCCGCGCCGCTTTGAACTATGGAAGACATCCGCCTGCCATGAAGGCGCACGAGAAGCCTGGGCGATGGTGAAAAGATGCTTCGCCAACCTAGATCTGAATCATATGGCTCGAGTGGGACCACAGGGACCGGATGGGAAAGAAATTCCTTTGAACTTGGTGTACGACCAAGTAGTGGTAGCTGCGAAATATTCATAGGAAGACTGTAGGTTAGGCAGTCTAATAGATGCAATAGATAAGGAATAGGCATTTGATTCGATGTATTAATGTATGTTATGATCAACCTGTATTCGACAGCCGAACATGTGAAAAATTTGTCATCGCAGGCTTTCGGCCTTAGCCTCCAAACCAAAAATGTGGAGTCTTTCTGGATACTATAACGAAGGAAACATTCATTATGTCTAGAAACTAGGCAACCCAGTCATTATGATCGAACAGACAATTTTTTTAGTTCGGACGGTATGTTATATTACGTATGTAAGAAACATCTTCCAAGGAGAATAGTTCCGTTAAGGGTTCCTTTCCTTGGGATGGCATGCTTGAATTATGCGTACTTGGGCGTTAGTCTGTATAATAGAAAAACTATCCCGTAGTATTAGAAGGGTTACGATAATGGAACAATCTGTCGTTTGATTGCCGACCAATTATTCTCTTAAGAATGCTAGCTTTCGGCTTCACCCGTCTGAGGTACATATCCGGATTACCCGGTTGTAACAATCGCAGAGGTGCTCCCTTTATGCCCTAGCCGAACAATCGGGAACGTAGGGCATAAACACAGGGGCAAGGCAACCCAGCTTGGCAAAAACTGAAGTCATAGAGGTGCATATAATGGCAAAAAGAGTGTATATGAACAAACAACGTATACATTTTGAGATCTAGGCTCTAAATAATAATAAGCTTCGGTTAAAGAAGCCCCCAAGCGTCGTGGGGTGTATACATTTTAGCATGTGTACCCCTTAAGTGTTTGGCCTATCCGAACATATCCTGGGAGTCGTATAATAACAAAAAAAAGAAATGAAGAGGAGAGAAAACGGAAAAGTAACATGGCCAAATCTTAGGCGTAGAAACTTCAGAGCCGAGCAGCGTTCCATTGATTCGGCTCTAGGCGATTATCTAATGCATTACAAAGGTGATAGGCCCCTCCTGTGAGAACTTCATCTATAATGAAGGGGCCCTCCCATTTTGGTTTGAGCTTGTCCTTCTTCTTCTCTGGGAGGCGTAAAACAAGCTCGCCGACATTATAAGTGTTGGCCCGCACTTCTCTGCTTTGGTATCGCCGAGCCTGTTGTTGATAAAATGCGGAACTGGCTTTTGCAATGTCATGCTCCTCCTCCATGTCGTCTAAGTCGTCTTGCCTATCGAGCTCGGCCTCTCTCTCTCTTCATACATGCGCACCCGAGGTGAGTCATGAATAATGTCGCAGAGCAAGACAGCCTCTGCGTTGTACACCATAAAAAGGGGGTGTATCCGGTCGTGCGATTGGGCGTAGTCCCCAGTTCCCAAAGTATAGAATCAATTTCCTCGACCCAGGTTTTAACTGACTCCCGTAGGGATCGCACTAGTCTGGGTTTGATGCCGTTCATTATCAGGCCATTAGCCCATTCTACCTGACCGTTTATTCGAGGGTGATATACGGAGGCGTAATCGAGCTTAATGCCCAAATTAGCACACCAATTTCTTACCTCATCGGCTATAAAAGTAGAGCCGTTGTCAGTGATGATGCTGTGCGGGACACCATAATGGTGTACCACACCAGATATAAAGTCGATCACCAGCCCGGCTTCCGCGGTTTTTACTAGTTTGGCCTCTATCCACTTAGTGAATTTATCCACCATAACCAGCAAATATTTCTTCTTGTGGCTTCCCCCTTTAAGGGGTCCGACCATATCTAGCCCCCAGACTGCAAAAGGCCAAGTAATGGGGATTGTTCTTAAGGCAGTGGGAGGCATATGACTTTGATTGGCGAAAAGCTGACATCCTACACAACGTGTACAAGGGCCTGTGCGTCTGCTCGGGCCGTTGGCCAAAAGAAATCTGTACGGAAGGCCTTGCTTACGAGGGCCCTTGCTGCAGCGTGATGGCCACCAAGACCAGCATGTATTTCAGCCAAGAGCTGTCGTCCCTCCTCTTCGGAGATGCATCTTTGAAGAACCCAGTAGTACTTTTCTTGTAAAGTTCACCTTCATGAACTTTGTAGGCTTTAGACCATCAAACTATGCGACGAGCCTCATTCTGGTCATCAGGTAATTCTTGCCTATTAAGGTAGGCCAGGAAGGGTTCGGTCCATGGAGCAATGACGACCATGATTACATGGGTGGAAGGTGTCATTTCGGTTCCCGAACCCCCAATGATATCAAAATTGTGTTCGGCATTTGGGGGTATGATCGGCTCCGGATTGTACGAAAGGCCTTGCTTACGAGGGCCCTTGCTGCAGCGTGATGGCCACCAAGACCAGCATGTATTCCGGCCAAGAGCTGCCGTCCCTCCTCTTCGGAGATGCATCTTTGAAGAACCCAGTAGTACTTTTCTTGTAAAGTTCACCTTCATGAACTTTGTAGGCTTTAGACCATCAAACTATGCGACGAGCCTCATTCTGGTCATCAGGTAATTCCTGCCTATTAAGGTAGGCCAGGAAGGGTTCGGTCCATGGAGCAATGACGACCATGATTACATGGGTGGAAGGTGTCATTTCGGTTCCCGAACCCCCAATGATATCAAAATTGTGTTTGGCATTTGGGGGTATGATCGGCTCCGGATTAGCATTCCTGCTCTCGTCCTGCCATACTACAGATGGCTTGAAGAGCCTTTCCACAAAGGTGTTAGGCGGGACGGGATCGTGCTTAGCACCCATTCGAGCAAGGATGTCCGCTGCCTGATTACTGTCTCGAGCAACGTGATGGAACTCGAGCCCCTTAAACCGAGCTCCATTCGGAGACCATGTAGTAGTGCCTCATATTCGGCCGCATTGTTGGAGTCCGTATGTTAAGATGACAGTGTCCCCTGTAGGGGATGTTAAGATGATGCCAGCCTGTAATGCCCCAGACACACCCGCCGGCGGTCATTACCCCTGGCGGGATCTAGACTGGCCCCACAGATCAATACTAGTCTTTTCTGCGCACTTTGTCCTCACTCGTGCGCACCGGGAGCAACTTCCCCGTCGGTCACCCATCCTGAAACTAATCCAAGCTGAGCACGCTTAACTTTGGAGTTCTGTCCGAATGGGCTCCCGGAAAAGAAGGAATTCCTTATTGATATGAGTAGTCTATCATCCCTATTAAGCCAAGCTATCACATACTCCCCACTCAGAGGAACCGACGTCCTCATCGGGCCACAGGAACGTTCCCTCTTGGCACATACGTTTGTGCATCCAGTCCGGTACATGTGCCATTCCGTGTGCCACGACGGATCACAAACGTCATGAACAACAAGATCGCACACCTGTCCGCAAACATCCATGTAACCGCGAGGGTCGGCTCTGATACCAACTTCTAACACCCCGGACACACCCGCCGGTGGTCGTTACCCCTAGCGGGATCTAGACTGGCCCCACGGATCAATACTAGTCTTTTCTGCGCACTTTGTCCTCACTCGTGCACACCCGGGAGCAACTTCCCGGTCGGTCAACCATCCTAAAACTAATCCAAGCTGAGCACGCTTAACTTTGGAGTTCTGTCCGAATGGGCTCCGGAAAACAAGGAATTCCTTATTGATATGAGTAGTCTATATCATCCCTATTAAGCCAGGCTATCACATAGCCCCTAGTCCGGCTAAGATTTTAGAGCCATCAAAGTACATAATCCAGTTGGAGCATGTGCTGTACTCCTTGGGGAGTTCGGCTTCTGTCCACTCGGCTACAAAGTCGGCCAACACCTGAGATTTAATAGCTCGGCGTGGCTTGTATGTTATTTCAAATGGTAAGAGCTCGATGGCCCATTTGGCTATGCGGCCGGTGGCTTTCCGTTTATTTATAATGTCACTGAGCGGTACTTCGGATGCCACTGTGATCGAACACTCTTGAAAGTAGTGCCGCAGTTTCCAGGATGCCATAAAGACCGCATACGCTATCTTTTGATAGTGGGTGTATCGAGATTTGCATGGTGTAAGGACCGCCGATACATAGTACACTGGTTTCTGGATTGTCAATTTATGTCCCTTGATAATCCCCAAGTGCAGGGAATCATCGTAGCAATTCCCAAAGGTGGAAGTGATAAGTATGGAGTGTCAAACCCACAAGGAGCTAAAGGTAAGATCAATGTTCTCTCAATTCCTATCTTCCACTGATACGACTCTACGTACACCGAACGTTTGCTTCCAACTAGAAACGAGAAATAAAACTACGTTGTGGGTATGAAGAGGATAACTTTGCATGATATCGGAGAGCTAAAACATAAAAGTAGGTGCTGTTATCATAAAGTTAGAATATATTACTAAATATTATAAATAGCGAGTATGGAATAATGATGTGTCGATGTGCGGAATTATCCTAGGCAATTGTTAACAAGACCGGTAGTCGTCATTGCAATTTCATATCAGGGAGAGGCATAAGCTAACATACTTTCTCTTCTTGGATCATATGCACTTATGATTGGAACTCTAGCAAGCATCCGCAACTACTAAAGATCATGAAGGTAAAACCCAACCATAGCATTAAAGCATCAAGTCCCCTTCATCCCATACGCAACAACCCCGTTACTCGGGTTTATGCTTCTGTCACTTAAGCAACCCACTATAAGAGAATCATGAACGTATTGCAACACCCTAAAGTGGGAATCCCTCACGCTTGCGCGACAAGGAGGGCACAACAGGACAGCACCAAAATAAAACATACAACTCGTACCAATCTAGATCATCAATCAACCCAAAGACAAAGGATATCTACTCAAAACATCATAGGATGGCAACACATAATTGGATCATAATATGTGGCATAAAGCACCATGTTCAAGTAGGGATTACAGTGGGGTGCGGGAGAGTGGACCGCGTAAAAGAGATGGGGATGGTGATGATGGTGATGTTGATGAAAACGATCACCGCGGCGATGATTCCCCTCCCGATGGCGCTCCGGCGCCACCGAGAGAGAGGAGGAGAGGTTCTCCCCCTTGTGCTTCCTCCTCCATGGCCTCCCCCTAGATGGGGAGAGGTTCCCCCTCTAGTCCTTGGCCTTCATGGTGATGGTGGCCCCTCTGGGATCCTCCTCCATGGCCTCCGGTGATGATGGCCCCTCCGGTAGGGTGCCAGAGAGGGCCTAGATTAATTTCTTGTGTCTACAGAGGCTTGCGGCGGCGGAACTTCCGATCTAGGTTATTTTTTGGGGGGTTTTGTATTTAAAGCAATTTTTGGCATTGGTTTCACGTCAGGGGGGTCTCCGAGTCGTCCACGAGGCAGGGGCCCACACCCAGGGGAGGTGGGCGCGCCCCCCACCCTCGTGGACAGCCTGGGACTCTTCTGGCCAAACTCTTTTACTCCAGGGGCTTCATTTGGTCCATAAAAAATAATCAAAAATTGGCACGTCAATTGGACTCCCTTTGGTATTCCTTTTCTGTAAAACTCAAAAACAAGGAATAAAATGTAAACCGCTTTGGGCTCTAGGTTAATAGGTTAGTCCCAAAAATCATATAAAATAGCATATAAATGCATATAAAACATCTAAGATGGATAATATAATAGCATGAATACTTCATAAATTATAGATACGTTGGAGACGATCAAGCATCCCCTAGCTTAATTCACCTCGTCATTCCGGAGTAGGTAAATGATAAAAGAAATAATTTATGAAGTGTGAATGCTAGGAGGTGCACAAGTTTGATCAATGATAATTTCAATCACCTTTTCTAGCATCATTATATGTCATAACAGTAGCTCATCTCATAAAACTTTTCATGATCAAGTAACAAGCTATTCACATGTTAAAGTATAGATCATAAACTTTCTTGAAACTAACAAACTATATTCTTAGTCATCAAACAATTGCAATTAATCTTATTTTCCGGAAGGATCTATGTCAGAGCTTTGATTCAGCAAACTCCACATACTCGGCTATCATTTAATCTTTCACAATTGCTAACACTCACGTGATATTTACTGGTTCAATGTTTTAATCGGACACAGAGAAAGATAGGGGCTTATAGATTCGCCTCCCAACCTTTTACCTCAAGGGTAATGTCAACAATAATAGTTCATGAAAACTTATCCAATTGGATATATATATACATCAGGATCTTTCCAACACAATGTGCTTGCCAAAGGATAAAATGTAAAAAGGAAAGGTGAATATCACCATGACTCTTGCATAAGGTAGAAGATAAAAGTAAAAGATAGGCCCTTCGCAGAGGGAAGCAGAGGTTGTCATGCGCTTTTATGGTTGTGTAACATCCCAAATTTTCAATTTGGAATGTTATACATAGATCATCACTTGCATAGCATATTTTATTGCATTTTGGCTCGATCCTAGAAATTTCACGCAACTAAAGGACCCACGGAGAGAGTTGGAGATTTCGTTATTTTCATATTTGAGTTTTCTCAAATTTTAAAAATAGGATCATTTGATTTTATTTATTTTATCTTCAATTATTTCCACTGTCAAAATATGAGAGAGGGAATAAAATGACTTTCCCAAAAAAAAGGAATATTGAAGATTTAATAAAAGAATCAAATAAGATTTTATTTGGAGTTTTTCGCTATTTTATTTGAATTTAGGAAAAATTGCACGTTTTCAAAAACTGCATTTTAGGGCCAAGAAAATGTTCATCTCGTCCTAAATATTTTATTTAGGCGGTGAAAATTTGTTTTGGCATTTTTAGTTTTTGATTTATTTTTCTAGAATTTTTTTTAGTCTTGGCGGAATTATTTAAAAAAGCACAAGCTTGTCAAGACCCGACTAGGCCGAGGCCCAGCCAGCCGCCCAACCGCCGCCGCCTCCCGCTGGAGACCGCGATCGCGCGCCGCCAGAGTCCGGCCGGGCACGCCTCCCGAGGCCGCCCGCCCCTTCCCCAAGCCGAGCCGCCTCCTCCTTAAATAGCCCCGCCACCGCCGCCTCTCCTCACCCTCCCGAGCCGCCCGCCCCGAGCCGCCCGCCGCCGCCGAGCCGCCCGCCGCCTCATGCTGCCGCCGCCACCGCTCACCGTCGCCACGGAGCCGCCCGAGTCGCCCCACCCCGCCGAGTCCCCGCCCCCACCACCGCCGCCGCCCGAGCCCCGCCGGAGTTCGCCGAAGCCCGAGCCGAGGTAGCCGCCCGCCGCCCCAGTTTTCTGAGAAAAACCGTTTTGTTTTTTTAGAAAACACTAGTTTTCGTTTTTTTAAAATAGATCGGTTTTTCTCCAGTTTATTTATCTAGCGAGCGTTTGCTCGTTCGTTCGTTTTAACGAATGCGTTCATCGTTTAGGTTCAGATAACGAACGTTCGTTCGTTAAGCTGTTCGTCGTTTTTTTGTTTCTCGGATTTATTCCGCGGTTTTTCTGATCGCGATTCCTGATCCGATTTTCGATCTAGTATAACTTTTCGCTCCTTTATCGGAATCAGGCGATTCAAGCGCCTAGAGTTTCGTCTCGAAACCTTGTTTCCGAATAATCAACTCAAACAAGTTTTTACCTATGTAAAATTTGACTTAGGTTCAGATTAGTAAAACGAAGCCTGTTTCTTTCGTCGTTTGACTTTCGTAGCTTCGTTGGTTTTGTTTCTTTTTGCAAACCGGAGTTCTTAAGTTGAACTTTCTGGTTAAATCTGTTATTTGAGTTTTACCTGTGCATTAGATGAGTACTTATTGTATGCTTGTTTGTTTGCGATAGAGTACCCGGAGTGCGCTGCTTCCTACTTTGAATCTCTAGGTTTCACGGATCATCAGCAAGGCAAGTAACACTTTGATCATATCTCTTTTCATACCCAGTTTTTCTGCATTAGATCAATCCTCAAACATTGCATGATTAGGATCTAATTAAATTGTGGGTTTTGGGAAGTAGATGAGGTAGTACCTATTACCTGTTTTATTATCAAACCCTTGGGAGTTACTTCTACGTTTGCTTATTATGCCATGCTATGCTAGTAGACGTGGATTGGGTGAGTGTATCCATGACAGATGTGAGTTGGTTAATTCATGGTTTATTAAAGGTGGCAACTTAAACACACATCTGTGTGGATTGAGGTACCTGGGTATTCCAGGTTTGCCTGTTTTTATTTTGGACCGCCACCCAGGCTCAAAGGGATCATGAGATTATTCATGCTAGAAACTTCCGTGTGCAACCACAAGCTACTATGGGCTCTAGCTTAGTTGACTAAGTTGTGCGAACTCTTACAATGGTAGACTAGCAGATGTAGAGGGATGTAGGTGTAACTGTCTACCCGTTCGTAAGGTGCTAGTGCTTCTGAAAGACTGTGTCTCGGTCATCCGTTTCTCAACACCATGAAGTGCGAGAATCCCAACGGAGGAGATCGAGTCTTGTGGGGAAAAGTGCACAAACCTCTGCAGAGTGTAACAAACTAATCATGGTTAGCCGTGTCCCCGGTTATGGACATCTTGAGTATCTAGTACTTGGAATATCATGTGAATCTCATCATGTTACTTTAATTAATATTGTTGGGTTTTAATGATGATGCTTAATTGGGATTGAGAATGCTGTCAACCATTCTCAATGTTTGACAACCGCCATGATAGTTAAACTAAATTTATTCCTTTGCAGTAGGGAAATAATGGCTTTACGCAAAACTGTAACCATAGAGCTTTCCACCAGCCATATATGCATGTAGTATAGTATTATGCTTTCATATTGCTCTCTATGTGTTACATTGCCAGCATATTCCATGTGCTGACCCGTTTTCGGGCTGCAACGTTCATGTTGCAAACTTTTTAGACGACGAGTAAGGTGCCTTAGGTCGTGGTTCTATACTCAGTGATGCCGTTGGAGTTGATGGACTCGCTTATCTTCCAAGCCTTCGCTGTTATCGTTATTAGATGGCCTTAAGACATATTTATTGTAATCAGTTCTCTTCTGAGACTCTCGATGTAATAAGTGTGTGATTGCTACTCTGTTATAAATCCGTCAAGTACTGTGCATGTCAGCATTACTGATCCACGGATGACACTGATGCATAGAGATCAGACTGTTTGAGGTCTGGTCACTACAGGTTGGATGCACAAAATTTTAATGCAAAATAACGTCACCTTATATTGCCTCTTGTGATAGAGACCTTTATTATGTAGTCCGTCGCTTTTATTTCTTCCCTATCGCAAGTTCGTATAAAGCTTATTTTCTTTGCACTAATAGATCATACATATTTAGAGAGCAGTTTATATTGCATGCACCGATGACAACTTACTTGAAGGATCTTACTCAATCCATAGGTAGGTATGGTGGACTCTCATGGCAAAACTAGTTTAAGGGATATTCGGAAGCACAAGTAGTATCTCTACTTGGTGCAAAGAATTTGGCTAGCATGAGGGGGAAAGGCAAGCTCAGCACGTTGGATGATCCAAGACAATATACTTTATTTCGAATATAAGAAAACATAACCCATTATGTTGTCTTCCTTGTCCAACATCAACCTTTTAGCATGTCATATTTTAATGAGTGTTCACAACTACAAAAGATGTCCAGGATAGTATATTTATATGCGAAATCTCTCTTCCTTCAATATTCTTTCATGAATTGTTCAAGTGACCAATCCTGCGTTTGCTAACTTTCAATGAGTTTACTACCTATAATTATTTTGTGTGAAGTCATTGCTCCCCATGTTATAAGCATATGAAACATATATAAATTCATATTTATGATATTCAATTCATTCAACCATTTACTCATAGGATATATGTGAAGCACATGAGTAAATGACAAACTACTCCAAAAGATATAAGCGAAGAACACTGAGTAGTCAAATAATTAACTAGCCATGGGAGTATTCTATTTCATTCAAGATTTCAGATCCAATGATTTTATTCAAACAGCAAGTAAAATTGAAAATACGCTCCAAGCAAAACACATATCATGTGACGAATAAAAATATAGCTCCGAGTAAGGTATACCGATAGTTTTGAAGACGAAAGAGGGGATGCCTTCCGGGGCATCCCCACGCTTAGGCGCTTGAGTCTTCCTTGAATTACCTTGGGGTGACTTGGGCATCCCCAAGCTTAGGGTATTTCCACTCCTTATTCTCCTCATATCGATATCTACCCAAAGCTTGAAAACTTCAATCACACAAAACTTCGTGAGATAGGTTAGTATGATAAAGAGTAAACCATTCACTTTGGTACTGTCAAAGACAAGGTTCATAATTGTTCGCACACAATGCCTACTGTACCATACCATTTATACAATTTATATTGAGAAATATAAGTCATAGAAACTAGAAAACAAGCAAACTATGCAATGAAAACAGAATCTGTCAGAAACAGAATAGTCTGTAATGATCTTAACAGCAACCATACTTATGATACTCCAAAAACTATGAAATAAATTGGTGGACGTGAGGAATTTTTGTCTATTAATCTTTTGCAAAAATAATAAACTCAAAATCACTCTTCTGTAAAAAATGACAGCTAATCTCGTGAGCGCAAAGTTTCTGTTTTTTACAGCAAGATCACATTAACTTTCACCCACGTCTTCCCAA